>CM060677.1:106154894-106354894 GCA_030686995.1 Artemisia argyi
TAAAGTATATATCCATATAATAAGAGTAAATAATCAGCATATTAGGGGGAAATTGACACTTAAATATCGGTATTATTTGACGTCATCATGTATCAAGTAATCTCGACACACTACTCGTCTATGGTTTCAAAATGATGTTAAGGCCAAGTTCTAAAGTCTACAAACTACTGGCAGACTCAATATTTGGTGGATTTAAGGTAAATTAGGGGAAACTGAAAAGGCTAAACCTCACCATGAAATTAAAGGTTAAATGTGCTCAGCTAAGGTCTGTTCTAGTTAGGTTCGGAAAAACATGTCAAAATTTTAAAAATGGCATAATTTTTCATAATAAACTAGAAAAATGGGCAAACTAAAGTTCAATTTAAAAATTCTACTCCCGTCCCCCACTTGAAATGTACAAAGTCCCTTTTGTACGCAATAAGCAATAATATAAATGAGATAGGTAGAATTGGAACGTGAACTTCCCTGAAATTTGCTCTTGAAAATGATAGAAGGAACATGTTTGAGAAAACGTGCCTTCGCTTCACCTAATGACCAAACTTCAAATCTCTGAAATAGCACAACTACCACAAGCATAAAATCTAAAAAGAAAAACAAACAAAAAATAAAAATCCTAACCCACTTTCGTTGGAATCACGGTTGCATTTAGTGTATGCAACAAGTCTTTTAAACCACTTGGCGTCCCAAGTGTACGAGTGAATTCTCGTGAGGGTTTACAGTACATACACACAAAAAAAACATTTAAAATTTAAAAAGGTATAGGAGAAAGCTACGCTGTAGTGATAATGCAGAACTACGCTATTGGTAATAAAACCTGTCAAATTTCTGATACCTGGAGGGTGCTACGGCGTAGCCATGAATTGAGTTATGCCATAGATGCTTTCTGAGGCAACTTCCTGGAGGAAAATTCCTTAGCCAGCTCCTCCACCATCGATCTTTCTCAATTACCTGAAAATAATTACAACAAAAAATACCAAACCAACTAAACTAATAAAAATGAAAAGAAAAGGACAATTCAGGTTGTCTCCCGAAAGAGAACTTTCATTTATTATCGAGACTTTAAATTAGACTCACGGTCATGGCGATGACGGTTGCTTTTGGACTTGCCCAAACTCGTCTATCTCCCTCATTAAGTTGTGCCTCACCCAAGCCACATTAGTAGTAGTCCGCCAAAACTCATTCCTTTCAATTCTTCATACCTTGGAGAACCTCTCATCCGGTTCTAAATGGTATCTTGTCACCTCATAAGTTTCCGCAATGATTGGGGGCGGTTTTTTATAAGGTATCCCTATGAGTTTACATCGTCGTTGCTCATAGGTCTCATTATCCAGATCATGCACTTGCAATTCAAGGTAGTCCATTATTCCATCCATATCATCATCATCAGAATCCGTTCCCTTAAACCAATCACCATCAAGTTTCTCTTCAATGAGCTCCTTCTTGCAACGATCTTTTTTTTCTCCCCATTTGGTTTTGTAATCATTATCTATTTCATCTGTTGCATTATTTCCATCTGTGCAATCATTTGGATTTTCCTTATTCACGCATCCTTTCCAAATTTTTTCCTTAGTGGATGCACCTACTCTTCCATACTTGATTTTTATCCAATCATCAAAACGAGCCTTTCTAGCCAAAGTAGATTGCTCCTTCGGTCATAATTTGTTGATGTCCACAAATGATCAACATCACCAACTCTCGCCATGCCACTTCCTCCATTGCAACTATCATCATACGGGTCACAAGATGCCCATAATTCATCTCTGTTTGCACCGTGAGTCTTAATTTTCTCACACCAATGTCTCTTTCCTTTAGAATCATCCTCAATTTCATATGAAGGAGTACTCTCGGCTTCATGATCAATGTGTTTATTAATGCTGTTTGATGTGATGGGTATATCATTGTTGCAAGGGCCATTTAACTCATCCCAGATTTTCCACTTCTCTTCTCTATCAATATTTCGATAAACAATCCAAACCCAATAATCAAATGGAATAGTTCCATCCCATTTTAGGTTCCTTCTTTCATTGTCATTGGTGGAAGTCTACAAGTGCCTGTTGCTTTTTAACCTTTCTTCGTATCCCCCACCATCACAAAGTTTGCCATTAGGATCGCAGGATGCCTACAAATCATAGCATATTTCATTGTCAATGGGAATTGCTTCACACTAATGGTACTTCTTCATTTTTGTGCTAGAATTACCATCCATTTTCTTACAATGTTGTGCTACTACCCCTATAAGATTTTTAGTATCTTCTTGAGTTAAATGGGTACTTGATGCGTGGGAATCGCACCTTGCTTTACCTCTCGAAGGATCTCGAGAAGCTTACAACCCCCACCAGGCAGTGTATCTGATCGTTGTAGTATAGTATAGTGACAAGTACCGGGGGATTGATCGTTCAGCTTAGGAATAGTGTCGCTAGGATTAGAAAACCTAATTTACTAGTTCTAGAGGTGAGGGATGATTATTTTTGTATTTTTATATTTTTTAGAAAGCAATTAAAATCTCGGTTTTTGAAGGAGTGGGCGGAATTAGTTGCTAGTCAACTAACCCAAAACTAATATATAATCAAAATAAAATAATAAAAATGAAAACAAACTAATGATACTAAGGTTGTGAGCAGTAATTGGAGAAATTGTGTTTACTTAGACTTCACTACTCCCTAGATATCTTTTACATGTTAATTACTTGTTATACTTGTATGGATGACGGATTGTATTCCTTAATACCATTCGTGCGGTGGCATACATAACTCCCCAACTCTATGAGCTCTTATCTCCTCCTACACCATGACCCAGCACAACTATAGGGATTGTAAACAGTGGCTCATGCATTAAATACAACCAATAAAGACCTAGTACGCCTCGGTTCATGTTTCTTAAGACATTCAAGCATGTTACCATTTGGAGATCTGCCAGTTTTCTTAAGCCTAACATATAAATCATTCATCCAAGAACAAGAATAAACAAGTAATCAACACATAATCAACATCTAGGTTTCATTAGATCTAAGCAAACACAAGAGAGATCTAGCCTAGCATAATGGAATTGAGACAAGAACAAGAGATAAACAACCAACACATAGACATATTGATTGAATTAGAAGAACACTTATCTCAATTACAATGCAAGGTATCAAGGGTTTGGAACCCTTGAAAAATCTGTAAAAGAGGCACCAAATTCGTCTTTAGGGTTTCACCAAAACTTCTCTCCTTTTAATGAAAAAACTAGAAAACTATATATAGGAAAAGTAGGCTGACGGCGTCAAGAGTTACATGTGATGCCGTCACCTCGCCGCCATATACTTCCTCGGACGGCCTTGATCTACTTATGACGGCCTATGTGACGCCGTCACCGACCACGGTATTTTATTCTTGCCACTTTGACGCCGTCATGAAGGCGTTTGACGCCGTCACCACCTTCGGTATTTTAATCTTCATGTCTGACGCCGTCAAGATATTACTCTTGACGCCGTCACCTTGTATCTTCAGCATGGAATTTTGGTACATTGCCGTTTTCTTCACTTTTATGCTCCAAAAACGTCCAAAATGGCTTCTTTTCCAGAATTCACTCTCCAAACACCTAAAATCACAAAAGGAACGATTTAGGGCAATATTTGATCAAATAAATTCGGATTCGGGCTTAAATGACCCCCTAAAAATGGATCATTTTTCGCCTCATCATATACCCTTACACTTGAGATTTGCTTGTCCTCAAGCAAATGCGCTTTTATTCTACTCGAAAGACAAGTTAGGGGTCATTTAACACTAATATAAAAGTAATTACAACAAATAATCGTTCCGCTAAAGACCAATAGACAAGCACGGAGGTCATACACAAGCACCTCACAAATAGTGTTTAGATACTCACATCTCTCGGGTGTAATAAAGTAATATAACATTATGGAAATGGAAGATATCTCTCACTACCTGTCATAACAAAATAGATTACCATAGGCTTGGGAAAGGATCAAACCTCCACCACATGGCGTAAGCACCTAGGATAAACTATCAAAGAGGTCTTTTAAAGGGTTGTAACGTTAGGTATAGGGATATGAATTACACGGATTTGTTGGATAAAGGAAGTTTTACTGGTGGCGAGTTAACAATCTTGGTTAATTACATGTACAATATGGCGTTGCTTAGCCAAGACTAGACTCGACTTAAGCTAATTAATGAAAAATAACAAAAACATAAAATAAACATAGAATAAAAACGGGATGGTAGTCCGTATGTTTTTTTTCTTTTTCTATTTTTTTTTTTTTTTTTTTTTTTTTTGCATACACTCTTACCCTACCATCCGAAATAATACATCATAGGGGATGAGAATTCCCCTTACACTTGAATCTTTAAATACTTTACATTT
Organism: Artemisia argyi; assembly: GCA_030686995.1. Lineage (NCBI taxonomy): Eukaryota > Viridiplantae > Streptophyta > Magnoliopsida > Asterales > Asteraceae > Artemisia > Artemisia argyi. The sequence goes on from CM060677.1 coordinate 106,159,257, forward strand.
AACTAATCTAATGACTCGAATTAAGAAAATCAAAACACTTGGAGCACTTTTAAGATTAACGTACATATGGGGGTAATATATTATGTTCTTCCCCATTACTCCATAAAATAAGTACTTACCCATGAGTCCCAATAGTCCCAAAACAATATGTACAATGATATGACTCGACTTAGCAACCATGTAATCAATTAGAAAGTTAACTTAGGGTTTAACAAATAACAATAATGCACTAAAAATGAGCGCATACACGGAAGGCTAAGGCGATTTGGTTGTACATTTAAGTGGGGTGTAACAAATTCTTTCTTTAAGTAAGATGCTTAAAGTTAGAAACGAAAAGATAGGCTCGGAGGGGTGTACTAGGGGTATCGTGTACTAAAAACGAGTACAACGCTAAGGGTGTGGGAAAAATTAGTTGACTTAACTAGCCAAGTAATATGACTTAAATGGTCAAGTAATTGTAATACGGGTTTAACACAAGGGTGATCCTAATGCCTCTTATCATGTAGTAAATCCTACCACACGAATGTAGTCTCACTAGCGGTCTCGGGATGCATCACTAACGCAAGTTCTAGAATCTAAATGCTACCGGTACACTCATAAGCACTAATAATGAATGCTTTTCCTATCAAATCTAAAGGAGAACCTCACAATTTTGGGTGGAAAATTTTTCTGAATATACGGTTATGTGCTAGTCATACAATCTCCTATCCATGAGACGCTTGCTATGGCTAAAGTTTCACTCCTAAATGTTGTAAAAAATTTTAAATTTGGCGCTAAAATTACACTAACAAGTATTTCTCGTAGTTTTATTACACATCTACCATCAAACAAAACAAACTCAAGCGAAAGTGCATATGTAAGGTGTCATCTTTTTACCCTCCCCTTACACTTAAGATGAACATTGTCCCCAATGTTCAAGTAAAGAATGTACAAGTGAAAAAAGTAAAGAGAATGAAATCAAATACTCCCCTGATTCGCTCGGTATGGATTTTAGGTTGGCCAGGTTAAATCTTCTTCCAAGAAAACGAACAATCAAAGCTTCCCTTCCAGAGTATAAATCATCTTCTTGTCATAAATAACCTGTAAATCCTGACAACAATAGACAAGGCAACCTCGCGTAAAATCGGCGGCATCCTATATAAGTTACTAATCCTAGAAAACAAAGTAAGATATAATGCTTGTGGAATGAAGTTTGCAGATTTCCTGGAGATTATAAAACTTAATAATTCACAAAAACCATAAGACTCCGTTAGAAAAACAAAACCGGTAAAATTTCCAGATTTTTGACTCCTGACGCCGTCAAGAGTAATACTCTGACGCCGTCAGAATGGACCTGCAGAAATTCTTATGTTAAGTTTCTGGAAAATTTCTGGAAAAACTTCGTCCTACTTCCTGGAAAATCCTGCAAAACTTCATTATGACTCAATACAAGCATTTGACTCTAACAAATACGAATATACAAGTTCATTAAATATTGTGGAGAATCATGATCGGTTTGTTTCTTGAAAACATATTTGGGGTTTCCCCTTACACTTATCTTTTGCAAAAATACCTTTAGGTTGGAGTTAAGACTAGGCCAAACAACATAATAAAGTATTTCCACATATTAATTGAGAAACATGATCAACCAACAATAAAAATAAAACATGCATACGGAAGCAAATAACAATCAAACAAATAAAATCACACAAAATATGGGTTGCCTCCCAAGAAGCGCTTTTCTTTATTTACGAGTCTTGTAGCTAGACTCAAAGTCATGGGTTACTACGTGATCTCATCATTGGTTCCACTCTCTAGGTCGTCTTCTAAACTAGTATCGCTTTCATAGTGCAAGTACTTCGGATCTTCGAATTCGAAAACATCTTGTCGATACTTAGAACCAAGCTTACTAACATTCTTAAAGAATCCACATGATAAATCAGAAATATTCCTACACCCTCTCCTGACATCCTCATCACACAAGATAAGTTGGGAGCTCATCATATCAAGCCCGTCACAATCTATTCCCTTAAGGTCTTTTCTCTTGTATGGCGTTTGGTATGAAATCCTCCTAATCCCATCAGTGAAGGTCATGATTCCGTTCAAGTCATCCACTATCAAATTAGTGATTTCACAAAAGGGTGCTCCAAAAACGACTTGTGATAACCTAGGGTCGACATAGTCCTCGATGTTATCCACAATTGTGAATTCCATAGGGAATGCCATATTTCCTACAAACACCTGGATTTCATGATCCTTGCCAACCACTTTCTCTCCTTTGTAAATCATCCCCCATCTGCAGATATTGTTATAGTGAAACAATGACATAAAATTCTTTGGTAGGAATACATTAATGTATATGTTATCGAAGTACTTATGACCGATCATGCAGGGGATTTTGAGATTATCTGGATCACGTCGTCTTATCTTCCCCAACTCTCCATCCTTTGACCCATATAGATTCCCCTCAAGAGATGGACGATACTCGTACACCTCCTCACTATCCCTACGAAAGATTACCTTCCTAACACCATTGGTGAGTACTACACTACCATCTTTCTCATCAAGGATTGCTCCTGATTCATTGATAAATGGTATCCCAAGGACAAGGTGGGTTAACGTTTGATTGGTGAAAGGGTCCACGTCGTCAACCACGGTGAGGTCAGCACTGTAAACAAGCCCTCCAATCCTAATTGATAAATTTTCTATTACTCTCTTGCTCGCAACGTGCTCTGGGAAGGTTTGGTGGTATAGGGAGAGGGGGATTATGTTGACTGGGAAGCTAGGATCTATATGACTATCGGTTAAGAGCTTTTCCTTAACGGTACAGGGGATTTTGAAAACTTTAGGGTTACTTTCTTTAGTATGATTGTTACCCACACTAATAACATCCTCCATTTTTCTCTCGGGTTCTTCTATAATAGATTTACCCAAAATGGTTGGATCTTTCTCGTGCTCTTTCGATTTCTCTTTCCTTTCATCAGGTTTGTCGGATTCTTGCGCGGTGTATTGCTCGGGTGAGTCGGTAGGTTTTCTTGCCAAATCATGGTCAACCCTTGAGGTCTCATCTTTCGCTGTCTGATGGAATTTGTTAGGTTGTTGTTGGGTTGGGTTGGGTGTTGAAGAAGGTATTGTGGTGATGGTGTTTACGAAGTGGATTGGTCCAGGGGGTTGACAGGTTCTTCTCTGTTAGGAGACAGATGTTTGAATAGCTTGCTAGGACTTTTTATTTTTACAGGGGAAGCTGGTGGACTCATGATGGTAGCAGATTTAACCTCATTAACGGGAATGGGCCTATTATCAACATTCTCTTTGATAGCAGTCAACAGATTACAAATCTTGTTGTTTACATCATCCTGCTGTTGTTTAAATTTGGCTTCGAGCGTAGCGAGCTATAGTTCTTGAGAGAGAATGAATTTCTTTAAAGTATCTTCACAGCTTTGCCTAGGATTGCCTTGTGATGGAAAATGCTCGGACCAAGTGAGTGGTGAGGAGTCATTGAAGGATACGCTTCGCGTTTGGTACCTTCTAAAATCAGGTTTATCCTTCCATGCCTCATAGGCTTTGGCAGAAGTTTGAGGACCCTGACCTATGTGCGATGATGTGAATTCGTTATAACCACGTTTTGGAAGTTCCATGCAGTTATGGGTCTCATGAGGACCATTGCATAGTCTGCATGTAGAAGCGGTTCTACTTACTTGGCTTGAAGGTTTATGGGCTTCGTAGGATTTCATGAGAGACTTGACTCGACCTTCAAGTTCCATGATCCTACGGTCGGGAGTGCTAGAATTGTTCGAAGGCAAAGATATTGCCTTGACCGTTTCGTTCAAGTCACGGGGATCATTCCAACTTTCGTTGTCATAGAGAGCAAGATCTTCTATGAGTTCCCATGATTGTTCCGCACTAAGATCACGTAGCTTACCACCGGCCGATTGGTCAATGGCTCACCTCGTGGAGATGTCGATATGGTCATAAAAAATTTGGACTTGGAGCCAAAGATCTATGCCATGATGAGGGACTTTTTGGAGTAAGTCCTTGAAACGAGTCCATGCTTCATAAAGGGATTCATTTTGACGTTGTTGAAACATCAAGATGTCATTCCTAAGCTTAGTAGTTCTCCCCGGTGGGAAAAATTGAGCAAGGAAACGAGTGGTGAGATCAACCCATGTGGTGATGGATCCCGCGGGTAAATGCTCAAGCCATTGACTAGCTTGATCCCGTAGAGAGAATTGGAATAGGCGTAAACGGGTAGTCTCTCTAGTTTCAACACCTAGGTCTATGGAATCTACGATTTTGAGGAAGTCCTAAAGGTGTTGGTTTGGATCTTCGGAACGAAGTCCATGGAATGCACATCCGCTTTCCACCAACCGGATGGTGTCGGATCGCAAGGGGGTCACATTCGCTCCGGTGAGCTCAATGGTGTTTCGGTAGCCTTGATGGCTAGGTCGGGAGTACTCTCCTAAGGTTCGGGGCCAAAGGGGTTCTAGTGGTGGGTTTTGTTGTGGTGGGATGACGGGTTCAAAGATGTTACCACCTTCCATGATGTCGGATGGTAAAGAGTTACGAACAAAGGCACGAAGAAATAAGATAGACTAAAGAAGACCTAAAAATAAAAATAAAAATCTTACTAGAAAGGAATCTAGCAAGTAGACCTAATAAAAAGAAATCCTAACCTAGACAATAACTATTCCCCGGGCTGCGGTGCCAAAAACTTGATGCGTGGGAATCGCACCTTGCTTTACCTCTCGAGGGATCTCGAGAAGCTTACAACCCCCACCAGGCAGTGTACCTGATCGTTGTAGTATAGTATAGTGACAAGTACCGGGGGATTGATCGTTCAGCTTAGGAATAGTGTCGCTAGGATTAGAAAACCTAATTTACTAGTTCTAGAGGTGAGGGATGATTATTTTTGTATTTTTATATTTTTTAGAAAGCAATTAAAATCTCGATTTTTGAAGGAGTGGGAATTAGTTGCTAGTCAACTAACCCGAAACTAATATATAATCAAAATAAAATAATAAAAATGAAAACAAACTAATGATACTAAGGTTGTGAGCAGTAATTGGAGAAATTGTGTTTACTTAGACTTCACTACTCCCTAGATATCTTTTACATGTTAATTACTTGTTATACTTGTATGGATGACGGATTGTATTCCTTAATACCATTCGTGGGGTGGCATACATAACTCCCCAACTCTATGAGCTCTTATCTCCTCCTAAACCATGACCCAGCACAACTATAGGGATTGTAAACAGTGGCTCATGCATTAAATACAACCAATAAACACCTAGTACGCCTCGGTTCATGTTTCTTAAGATGTTCAAGCATGTTACCATTTGGAGATCTGCCAGTTTTCTTAAGCCTAACATATAAATCATTCATCCAAGAACAAGAATAAACAAGTAATCAACACATAATCAACATCTAGGTTTCATTAGATCTAAGTAAACACAAGAGAGATCTAGCCTAGCATAATGGAATTGAGACAAGAACAAGAGATAAACAACCAACACATAGACATATTGATTGAATTAGAAGAACACTTATCTCAATTACAATGCAAGGTATCAAGGGTTTGGAACCCTTGAAAAACCTGTAAAAGAGGCACCAAATTCGTCTTTAGGGTTTCACCAAAACTTCTCTCCTTTTAATGAAAAAACTAGAAAACTATATATAGGAAAAGTAGGCTGACGGCGTCAAGAGTTACATGTGACGCCGTCACCTCGCCGCCATATACTTCCTCGGACGGCCTTGATCTACTTATGACGGCCTATGTGACGCCGTCACCAACCACGGTATTTTATTCTTGCCACTTTGACGCCGTCATGAAGGCGTTTGACGCCGTCACCACCTTCGGTATTTTAATCTTCATGTCTGACACCGTCAAGATATTACTCTTGACGCCGTCACATTGTATCTTTAGCATGGAATTTTGGTACATTGCCGTTTTCTTCACTTTTATGCTCCAAAAACGTCCAAAATGGCTTCTTTTCCAGAATTCACTCTCCAAACACCTAAAATCACAAAAGGAACGATTTAGGGCAATATTTGATCAAATAAATTCGGATTCGGGCTTAAATGACCCCCTAAAAACGGATCATTTTTCGCCTCATCGGTACTAATAGCGACCTTGAATTCATCATTCTCGTGGCTCAATGTACTATTGGATCCCACATCAACATCCTTGCTATGTCGTAACTCATTTGAAGGGTTACAGTGTAGTTCTTTCCTATCGTGTATTTCCTACAAGACTTCACTAGACAAACTTTTATGATTAGTAATTTGGTGCTTGTGTGCAGTGGAATCAGGAGTGACATTATTTCTATCATCCTTTTTAGTGTTTCCATTATTAATTATGCAAACAGATTCAACCTTGTGACATTTTCCTCCATCATCCATGTTAAAAACATTTTTTTTTAATTTAACCCGTAAAGAAATGAGTTTACTAAAAACATCGATCATAGCATGGGTTGTGGCAAGTAGTGGTCTTCCTAAGATTATGGGCAATTCACTATCTTCTTCCATGCCAAGTATTATAAAATCAATTAGAAAAGTGAATTCATCAATCTTAACGAACACATTCTCAACTATCCCTTTAGGTATGCTAACTGTTCTATCGGCCATTTCAATAGTCATACAAACAAGTTTAATTTGCACTGGACCTAGGCATTTGTACATAGAAAACGACATTATACTTATACTAGCCCCTAAATCAGCTAATGCATTGCTAATACATAAACTACCAATTGATCAAGGGAGAATAAAACTTCATGGGTCTTTCTCCTTTGGAGGCAATTGGTGTTGAATGATTTCCGAGAACCTGACATTTAGCTTGACCTCTTTGCCATATCTAGTATCTAAGGGGTAGAGCTCCATCTCATCCATAAAAGCTCCCTCGTCATCAGAATCCAACTCATCTTGTTTAGATAAATACTCAAGCTCTTCGTCAGAGTACCTGAAAGGAGTATAAAGAGGTTGTAGGATACTCTCAATCATAAACATGTATGGTTTATGTGATTATGGTTCGAATCTAGTGTGAGAAGTAGAGAGATGGGAGCATTTCAGAGAGAGAGAAAGAGATGATATTAGATTAAGTGTGTGAAAAGGTCCAACCCTCTCCCTTCGGTGGGAGAGGGTATATATAGTTACACATAATGTTGCCCCATGAAATGGGCTGTGAAGTGAGCTGACATTGGGTAAAGAACCGACCTACTCCACGAATTCTAATTACATATTACGATAACTAAACTAATACTAATAAGCCTACGAGCTACATAAATGGTAAATAGATACTCGGGGTGACCGAGTCTTTCATATGAATATTTATATTCCTAACAATCTCCCCCTAAGGGTGGTCACCCCGAAAATTACAACTTGAGTTCTAGCATACTATTTTTGAAGTAAACTTCGTAGCTCGTTGATGCGATTTGGATTGTCACACAAATTTTTACTTTGCAAGGGATCTTGAGAAGCTTACAATCCCCGCCAGGCAAGTGTACCTGACCGATGTAGTATAGTGTAGTCGTAAGAATCAGGGAATTGATCTTTCTCTTTAGGGAATAGTGTTCGTTAGGATTGAAAATGATCTAAACTAGGTCTAGAGGTGAGGGATGATTCTATTTGTATTTTTATATTTTTTTGTGGAAAGCAAGTAAAAATCTCGGTTTTTTAAGGAGTGAGCGAAATTAGTTGCTAGTCAACTAACCCAATTAACTACAAATGCAATAAAACTAAAATAACAAGAAAATAAATGTGTGAAAAACTAATTTGGAGAAAAATGTGTTTACTTAGGTTTCACTACTCCCTAGCTATCTTTCATTGATTGATAGATTTGTTACAATTGCGTGGATGACGGGTTGTATTCCTTAATACCATTCGTGGGGGCATGTACGTCCTTCCCCAACTCTATAAGATTCTATCTCTGATAAGGCAAAAACTGTACCACTTTTAAGGGGTCATTTAAGCCCGAATTTGTGATTATTTGATCAATTACTGCCCTAAATCGTTCCTTTTGTCATTTTAGGTACTTTTGAGAAGAAATCTGGAAAAGGAAGCATTTTGGATGTTTTTGGAGCATAAAAGTGAAGAAAACGGCAAAGTCTCAAAATCCTTGCTTGGAACAGTACCTGACGACGTCAAGACTTCACACATGACGGCGTCAAGACTTGGCAAAAGAGGTGGAAGTGGAAAATACACGTGACGGCGCAGAACATTTTTAGTGTAATTGACCTGACAGCGTCACCAAGGCCGTCAGGGTCATTTTGCAAGTGACGGCCCAGAGCTCAATTTCTACATGAAGGCGTCAAGACTGGATATAGGCAATACGACCTTTAATTTGGTGGTGAGTTAACGGCGTCAGAAGCTACAACGTGACACTGTCAGGATGTATTCTCTATATATATTTTTCCAAGTTTTCATTGTAAAAGAGTGGAACATTAGGAGAACTTTGGAGAGCTTAAACCCTAGACGAATTTTTTGTAAAAATAAGGGTTTCAACCCTTGTTCCATCCATAATTAATTGAAGATAAGTTTTCCAATAATCATATGATATGTCTATGTGTTGTGTGATTCTATCTTATGCTTGTCTTTCTTTTAACATGCTAGGCTAGGTTTTTATTGTGTTTGCTTAGATGTAGTGAAACCTAGAGGTTGATTATTGGTGGATTGTTTGTTTATTATTATTGTGGATGATTGTATTCGATGTTAGGCTTAAGAAAACTGGCAGACTTCCATTAGTAACTTGCTTGAACGTCTTAAGAAACATGATCGGATGTGTACTATGATTTTTGGTTGTATTTAATGCATAAGTGAATTCTAGTGATCCCATGTTAGGAGCTTTTAGTCGGCTCGACATAGGAGTGAAGTAGGAGCTTATAGAGTTAGGGAATATTGTACACGGCCCTACAACTAGTATTAAGGAATATAACCCATCATCCATGCAATTGTAACAAGCTAATCAACCGGTAAAAGATATCTAGGGAGTAATGAAATCTAAGTAAACACATCTTTTCTTATTATTGTTTCCACCACATAATTACATTATTTTATTTTCATTTCTTTTTATTTTATTTTGATTGCATCTGTAGTTAATTGGGTTAGTTGACTAGCAACTAATTCCGCCCACTCCTTCTAAACCTGAGATTTTACTTGCTTTCATAAAATATAAAAAATAAAAAAGAATCATCCCTCGCCTTTAGACCTAGTTTAGTAGGCTTTTTAATCCTAGCGAACACTATTCCTGAGTTGAACGATCAATCCCCCGGTACTTGTCACTATACTATACTACAACGATCAGGTACACTGCCAGGCGGGGATTGCAAGCTTCTCAAGATCCCTTGAGAGCTAAAACCTGTTGCAAGGGCGCAATCCTACGTATCAATCTCTTCCTATGACGACATGTTTAGTATCCTATCATGGCCTCATTAATAGTCACTTATGCATTAAACACAACCAATTAATCGTAGTACACATCCGATTCATGTTTCTTATGACATCAAGCATGTTACCAATAGGAGATTAGCCAGTCTTCATAAGCCTAACATTGATATCATTCATCCAACAACAGTTAATAACAAATCATCAATCAATAATCAATAGCTAGGTTTCATTACATCTAAGCAAACACAAACAAACCTAGCCTAGCATGTTAATTTAAAGACAAGCTTAAGATAGAATCAAACAACACATAGACATATTGAATGATTGATAGAATACTTATGTTTAATTAAACATGGAAGGAAAAAGGTTTAGAAACCTCAAAATAGTTGCAAAAGTTGACTAGGGTTCGTACCCTAAGTTCTCCATAAAGTTCCATACTTAATGAATGAAAATTTGATGAGTATTTATAGATTTTACAACTCTGAAGGCGTCACCTTATGGGTCGTGACACCGTCACCCTCGCCGTACTTAGGGTTCCTTGATGGCCTAGATCCACTTCTGAGGCCGTCACCTTGTAATGTTCTCTGGGCCATCTCCTTTTATGATAACACGTGACGTCCTTGATGCTTTATAATGTGACACCGTCACTTTTTAACTCCAAAATTCCTTTCTGGTGCGTCTAGTGTAAAATAATTATCCACCTCTTCGTCAACACGTGACGCCGTCACCTAGTAGAGTGTGACGCGGTCAAGTACTCTTTCCAACATAATTTGAGACTTTGTCGTTTTCTTCACTTTTATGCTCCAAAAACGTCCAAAATGCTTCCTTTTTCATATTTCCTCTCAAAAGTACCTAAAATGTCAAAAGGAACAATTTAAGGCAATATTTGATCATATAATTGCGATTTAAGGCTTAGATGACCCCTTAAATGTGTAACACTTTTCGTCTCATCACTCGTAGTATTCAATTCTTCATAGTCATAAATCTTTGTTCTTCAAGCGATGATCTTGTGATTAACATTCCTTTGACATATGTGATCTTTAAGCATTCTTTGAGATCATCAGCCACTGTACATCTCTAAGTTCATCCTTAGTAGTAATGCCTTCATGTGATTTAGTGACTATTGGACCGACATGCTCACTCTTTACTGGATCAGGATTCTTTGCATCAGAGTTGCAGAAGCATTGTTGTAAGTCTCTCATCTTTCATGATCTTCTTTGATAATGAGTTCGGAGTATGAGCATGGGTCATGGATTGACACGTCTCTGCTGGAAGTAGATACCACTATCGCCATCTTTATATCAATCTGACATAAAACAGTTAGCAATAGAGGTTGAGAACGAGTATGGCTTTGTCATTCGCTCAATGTGGTTGCATTTAACCGGATCCGTGAAGACTGACCTGTGATCAGGTAGATTCCCCTTTAAAGAAGATTCTCCTTGACAGGACTTTCCAGCTTGTAGTATTGAATCTTCCAACGAATTAACATTGGAATCATCATACTAAGCATGTTCTCATACCGGAATGTCTCAAAGCAGACAGCACGGTAGAGTGAATCAATGAAGTAAATACTCATTGATTGATCAAAAATTGATTAGAAAAATCAATTGCGTGTCATTGGATAAACATTTTATGCAACCCGATGAGAGTTTTATACATTGAATCACATTTCTTTCATAAACACTTTTGTTTGAAAATATTCACAATCAATGTGCTTGAAATTCAGTTGGTGAGCACATTGAAAGGTTTTTCCAAAAGCATCCGTCAATCCATTTTCCTAGAACAAGTTTGATTCAAAAGTGAATCGCCCCGTCGTTTCTTCCCAGTTGTCACTAGTTTAATCCATGAAGGATCTCACATGTCACCTACCAAGAGCTTGTTTAATGTTGACTCTAGAAGGATTTCCATCTTCATTGTGAATACTTTAGTATCACTCGGATGTTCTGGCGATTACCACCAGGATAATGCGTAGGTCTCTTAATATACTTTCTTACTTTCCATGGTGTATGAAACAATAAGCATATTTGAAGTGTGTCCTAATGAGATTAATGGATGATCTCTTGGCTCTAGACTCAATAGTGCATTTTGATTCCGCAACCGGAGACTGGAAAGGTGTATCCTATTTCAATATAAACATGGCTCACAATGAGCGGTCGATAGTTAATGCAGGTTTCCCCATGAGAATGAAACCAGTTCTTTTAAGAGAACTTGGGTGGCTAGAAAGTTTGGTGCAGTGCGTCACTGGGTCCATGACGTCTTGTCTTTAATACCGGTGTTACCTTGGTAACCACTAGTAGCATATGAGTTGAACCCGGTTTCTGCCCTAAGGTTGAATATATGGAGGGCTATTGCTTATCGAGACTTCATTACTAAAATCTTGTTGGGTTTGTTCTAGTACTCGCTCCATCTCATTCGGCACTCTTCCCTTATCTAACTTCTCTCTCTCTCTCTCTCTCTCTCTCTCTCTCTCTCTCTCTCTCTCTCTCTCTCTCTCTCTCTCTCTCTTTTAATCATTCCTAAGGACTTCTACTCTAACTAGAGAATTGTCCCTGGGAAGATCCCTCCGGTTCTGGCTGGATCATGGGAACTAATACCTAACCTTATCATCCTTATAACTCCATTGCATTAAGTGAAACGGTCGGTCTTTGGTATCATTCCATAATTGCCAACATGAATCATTCGCTCCCCCTTAATATGCGCATCGATATACGAAAGAGTTTAGCACATATGAGGGAGCCTACACTTGAGTCCAAAAGTTCACATTTGTTTATCAGATTTCATATTTAAATCACATTCTCTCCCTCGATCATAAATTTCAAACCTTAGGAGATTTGTGATCCCAATTGATTTAAATAAGTTAGAAAGCTTGGGAGAAAAATGTGGTCTGATTTTATGTATATTCTGATAATGGAACATCTCAATGCTCCCCCTCAATTAATGAGGGAGACTGTTAGTGTCAGATATGATGAGTTTATAAAAGATTTAGATTTTAGCGAAAAACTCATGAAAAATTCATATAATGACACATAACAACACATGTTTATTCAATGCATATGAAGAACAAGATAACTGGTAGTGAACGTGTTGTTCTTGTTGTTGCCATTGTTGTTGTTGTTGTTGTGGTGACTACAGAGCCAGTCAATAGAGTTTGAACATCTGATCAAGTGGTTAGAGCGGGAGCAGGCACATTCACATCAACCATGGAATCTGCATAGAAATATCCATAAAGATAGACATATATGCAAATTGACTCATCATTAACCACTACTTTGTAGTGGAGTGCCTACTCATATAACCATATTCATATTATGATCAAACCACATTCAAGCAACTCATCTCAACGCTATCTAGTATGAAGAGCAGCTAGCAATCATGAACATTCATTGCAAGCCTCTATCAGACATAAACAACAATCACTAACATGGCAATTCACACATATTTCAACTTTCAAATCAGGAGCTTAGGAACAAGATTCTAACCCGGTAACTACATATCTAAGCAAATCCTTAGAAAATGAGCACATAATCAACAACAATTGAACAATTATCGGCTAACAACATGCGAGACACATTCAATCATATCATACAAATGCCCAAGGAGAATACATGAACATCAAACACAATGGTTTTCTAACTTCCTTTAGATTTTGAGTTTTGAAGTATTTAGGGGATTACACGAGGATTCCAAAGTGACACAAATGAAACTACTATATACATAAAGATAGGAAACTATAAGCAAATTGCACATAATTTCCCTAAACTTTCTAGCAACTAACACATTTGGCTATTAGAGATAAAGCTTAGTGGTGTGAGCTTATTCACACACCTTTTTCTTACCAAATTAAGACCAAAATGACCAAGAACTAACCAAAAATGCCAAAGATATTGCGTTTTTGTGTTTGTCATCGTGCAAGAACGGATATTGCAAAAACACGCATAATTGAGGCCAAAAAGACAAAAACAAGCACGAGATTTAGAAAATTGTCAAAAGTTGGAGCTTGGATGGGAAACAAAGCAAAATGGAGCACTACCGAATCGACTCGACACAATTTTGAAGAAAAATGAAGAAAAGGACGAAAAGTCAAAGGCAAGGTCCATCCCGAGAATGTGACATAAGGGGAGCATGGAAAACCAAACCGAAACTCATAATCACCCAAATTACCCTCAACCATGACCAAAATACCCTCACCCGACACCAAAATTCCCAAATTATCCTTTCATCCCAAAACTTAATTTCAAAATCATTTTCAAAACCTTAAAACATTTTTGTTGGGAATTCTGCTGATTGTACAATAATTTGCACTACCAGGCCTTTAATGGTGATCAAAGGAAATGAGAGGTGTTGTGATTACGCCAAGCTTGGATATAACCTGAAATAAGAAATACTAAAACACAACGTTAAGTGATTGCGCAGGGGTTGAGCCCTGCGAACCACCTCCGGCGTGTGAATAAGTGATCGGTATGAGATTTTAAGTATAAGCGTAGTAAAGTAAGGTGAGAGAGATTGCATACCAGATTTGTCCTCGTCCAAGACTATTTATAGGTGAAGAAAACAGTCCTGGAGAGTGGTCACATGTTTGAGAGACATCATGGGGGCGTCCCCTGATTTGTGGTAACCGCTAGGGGTTAGTGTCCCACTCCTCCTGGTTTAGCGGGGGAGCTAAAGAGAAAGAGGAGACGTGGGTAAGACTTGGTCTCACCAATGTTTGGACTTGGCATTGTTCCGTCCTTAAAACTTATCGAGAGATACCACTTGGTAACTAGATCATTGATGATTAGTTTTATGCCAAAGAAAGTTTTAGGAGGCTAGCCAAAGCCTTCAATTATGTAGGTTACGATCAGACTCGAAGGGGTGTCCTTCGAGCTAATTGGAGGGTACATCATCAAGCCCCTCAATTGAAAGTTAGATATGCGCACAAGAATATGTGGCTTTCAACTCTATCATAGTTCAATGGTTTCACCATATTCTCGAAAATTGGATAAGATGAATTTTTGAAATACAAAGGTGCATTAAATGCGCATGCTTAGGACTTAACTGTTGAATCAAAAGAATATAATGGCATAATTATCGGTAAACTCAACCATCTTTCAAAATTTAAAGTGTTGAGTAGATATAATTATGTGTAATATAAATACCAGTGCACCTCAAATTCTAAATCGCAACTCTTTCCTCTGCAACTTTCATAAAGCTGTGACCTGTTTATCTGCAACGATCAAAAGGTAAACTCTTCTCCCATCTTGTAATTAGGCCCTTTAGGTATTATCAGGTAGCCATGAGCATGGATGCTAAACGTATTATAAGACAACAAAAATGTAGTCTATCCAGAGAAACCCTAGCCGTCTTTCTAGATGATTACCCAATACCCAAACAACACAAAGTTATTCTCCCAAAAAATAATCAGAGCATTTATGACGCCCCAAAAGGGTATGTGGGTCTGTATACTCATGCCTTTACCTGATCAAATCTAAGAATACCCTTGCACCCATTGTTTCTAGAGTTGCTACAATATTATGAGGTGCATATTTCAAGGTTTAATCCGTTTGGACTAGCCAAACTTACCACCTACATAGCGATCTGTAAGGCATATGGGTATGAGCCCACAATAAATGTGCTTCGAGGCTTCCTCAACCTGTGTCCCAAGGGAGATTGGTTGACACTGTCAAAGAGGAATGATGAAAATGTGCCCGTGCTAATCACCAAACCTTTCACAAATATAACAAACTGGAAAGGGAAATACTTTTATGTACAAGATACCATCATACCTTCGGGCTATCCAGCACTCTTGAATGAAGCATTCTGTTTCGACCGCAAGAAATTCAATGATCAACTTCCCCCCAATGTTCAAGACGAACCACTTTATCAACGTCTTGCCAGACATCCCATTAATGTGCAGACCTTTCCAGAACCCATCCTCTTTATGGCTGGTCTTGTGGAACATTGGGAAGGATCTCCTTTGTCTCCACAAATCCATTGTGATGGCCAGAGTATGTATATGCAACTTATCATAAATAAATAACATATCTGATTATATTTATGTATCTGTTTATATTGCACTAATGGCATTCAGGAACTTCATCGTATCTGATGGTGCAAAGGAAGCTAGCTTCATTCCTAGGGAACCTAGAGAATTCAGCTATGGGGTAGGTTCTCCTTCAACATCAGTCAACAATAATGACGTGGATGCTATGACACTGGAGCCGACAGCAATAATTGAAAAGGTTCCCCTTAATGCTGAGGAGGTACCTTTGACAATCAAAGCCCTTCCTGATGTGGAAATCCTTTCCTCCGATGATGTCCCCAAGGCTTATGGCAGTACCTCCGGTATAGCTGACATGGTACGTGAAAAGTAAGGGACTGAAGTGAAGGCTTCGAAGCCCCCAATCAAGAGGAAACTTGACATACCCACTCTCTTATCTAGAGCTTCAAAGAAGAAGAACTCCCAAGATAAGGCTGTTTGCTGCCATAACCTCCGAAGGTTCGGATGATGAAGACATTCATGGTAAGAGCTCACTATGACCAATATACTTTCGCAAAATTATTTGAGAGCTTCAAACCGTTCTTAATTTGATAATGTGCAGGTTTATCAAATACTAAGGAACTTCCCAACTCTCAAGCTTGCCACCGATTGGTTGAAGGTGTTATTCCAGGCCGCTGGAAGGGAGCTCTTGACAATATGTCAGTAGAGCAGCTGTGTGATCTTCATG
Organism: Artemisia argyi; assembly: GCA_030686995.1. Taxonomy (NCBI): domain Eukaryota; kingdom Viridiplantae; phylum Streptophyta; class Magnoliopsida; order Asterales; family Asteraceae; genus Artemisia; species Artemisia argyi. The sequence goes on from CM060677.1 coordinate 106,175,321, forward strand.
ATAAAAGCTACACAAGGCAAGCTGTGCTAGATAACCATCTTAACAGTCGAACAAGAGAGTTGATACAGACTTTTAAAAATGCTAAAGAAGAGTTGAATGTAGTTCTGAATCGAGAAGAACATAGAGAGCAGTTGATCACTGACTTGAAGTCAAAGTGTGACAGGGTTACGGAGGATATTGAGAAGAATCCTATTGTACAAGATCTTCGATCCAACGTCATGAAGCTTGCCACTCGACTAAAGGAAGCCCAAACTGAATGTGGTAGGCTCAAAATGGAGGAGGCCAAAGTGATTGGGCTAAAAGAGAGAGTATATGTACTTGAGTCGAAGTATGCAAGTCTTAAATCTGATTATGGAGCAAAAAACCAAGTTGCAATAGGAGATACATGCCCTAAACCTTCGATGTGAAAGTCTTTAGAAAGATAGGGCAGATGTGGTGGCCAAGGTTATTCCTTACATTGCTATGGAGTTGTATCATAGTGATGAGGTCAGACAAGTGGTGGCCAACTTGGTGAATGCTGCCATATTCCATGGGAAATGTACTACCCTGAAAGAGATTGCTGGAACTTGGAAGCCTGTGATCTTATCGAAGGTTCCTTACTATCGTACTTTACATGGAAAGGAATATGATGATGCCAGCAATGCATTTGCTTCGGCAGACTTTCCCTTTCTTTCGAAGGTTACCAAAGATCCGAAAGCTTCCGTTGAAAAGCTGTTATCAAAGAAGCCTAGCAGGATTCGGCCATCTTCGCCAAGTAGGAGGGCCTCCGGTGTGAAGTTTCCCTCTCGTCAAGAAGATCCCTCCTCATCAAAGAACGCATAAATACTGCCTTGTTGGCAATGTTTTATCCCGAGGGTGGTTTGTACCCTCCGAATATGTTATTTCTTTGCTACTTTGATTTTTAGGATGTTTGCTTATCTGTTATCTACTTGCCATAGGATGTTCTTTTCATTTATCCTTTGATTATATGATTCTCTTCTCTCAACGTTAGTTATTAACGTTAATATACAACCTAAGGTTACTGTAGACGAGTATCCTTATTGTGTGTATTTTGAACCAAGATTTTTAAGCAATCGTATAATTTAATTGCTGACAGAGGGTTGCGACCCACTCCATCTTTATCCTTATAGTCATAGGGCTTCTAGTGCCCATAGACATTTTAGGAAAGTCAATGTGAATTATAATGGATGTCATGTGCAGGACATAAATATCATCCTTCGAACATTGAGACTTGTAGTACTTGGCTGAATAAATCTTTGTTGTAAAAAACGAAACAAGAGATTTAAAGGAAATATGTTGTATCATTAATTGGGTAGGGAGGATTACATCATTTTATGAAATGAATACTAAGACGCCTACCATTAATGCTTCTTTCCCCGAATGAGAAGAGTTCAATACATAAATTTGAAATAAACGAATTCTCTGAAAGGTTGTAAGTTTTATATGTAAAACTTACGAAGGTTGGTGCCATTCCATGTCCTTTCAACTTCTTCTCCAAAGATTGTTGCTAACTTATAGGCTCCGTTACCGTAGGTTTCAGCTACTACGTAAGGCCCTTCCCATGTTGGTCCCAACTTCCCTTGGTATTCGGCTTTGCTTGCGCAATTAAGTCGAAGGACATATTCGCCTGGTTTGAAGCTCGAGGTCCGAACCCTGTTGTTGTAATATTTTTCTAACTTTTGTTTGTACGTAGCTTCTCTGATAGAGGCTATTTCTCTTCGTTCTCCGAGTAAATCCAGGTTCTCTCGGAACTTTTCCTCGTTTTCCGAGGCTTCGAAGTCCATAATGCGTTCAGTTTTCACGCTTATCTCTGAGGGGATGACAGCTTCTGTGCCATAAGTGAGGCTGAAAGGTGTTTCCCCGTGACTCGATTTGGGATGTGTCCTATGAGCCCAGAGAACTTGGGGTAATTCGTCCACCCACCCTTGGTGACTTCGTCCTAGCCTCCTTTCGATTCCATTGATAATGTCTCTATTGGTAACTTCTACTTGACCGTTACCTTGAGGATGGTATACGGATGTGAACGATTGCTTGATTTTTAAACCATTGCAAAAAGTAGGAAATACCCCTTCGGCAAATTGCTTCCCATTGTCAGAGATGATGATGTGAGGGACTCCGAAGCAACAAACGAAGTGTTCCCATATGAATTTCTCCATGTGTCTTCCTGTCACAGATGCCAAAGGCTTGGCTTCAACCCATTTGGTGAAGTAGTCGATAGCTACGACCAAAAACTTCACTCCTCCTGGTGCTACTGGCAGAGGTCCTACTATGTCAATTCCCCACTGGGAAAAAGGCCATGCAGATGTAACAGAAGTCATATCTTGTTTAGGTAGTCTTGGGATCTTCGAGTGAATCTGACACGCTTCGCATTTATGTATTATTTCCATTGCATCCCTGTGCATTGATGGCTAGTAGTACCCCAACTTCATAATTCTAGAGACAACAGAGCGGGGTCCTGCGTGTAGGCTGCACGATCCTTCATGAACTTCATTGATTATCTTGGTAGCCTATTTAGGACCGACACAACGAAGCCATGGGGATAGGAAGGATCGTCTGTAGAGGTTGTCTCCTATTATCCTGTATTGAGGAGCTTTAATTCTGACTTTTCTTGCTAGCTTTGGTTCTTCCGGCAGAATGCCGCTTATTAAGTACTCCCTTATCGGAGTCATCCATTTAGTTTCTTCCTCGGATATTATATCGGATACTTCCTTCCTTTGGATAGATCTTTCGGCTAGCACCTCAACCAAGACTTCTTTTGTTAAGTGAGCGAAGGCCATTGAGGCTAACTTGCTTAACGCATCTGCCTTCTTGTTTTGGTTCCTTCAGACGTGCTCAATAGTGTAGGATTCGAATCCCTGTAGGATTTCTTTTGCTTTATCCAGCTATTGTTTAATTGTGGACTGCCTTGCCTCATAGGAACCTTTGATTTGGTTGGCGACCAGCTGTGAGTCAACAAAAATCGAAAGGTTATGTACCTCCATGTCTTTGGCTAGGCGTTGGCCTACTAACAAAGCTTTGTATTCTGCTTCGTTGTTGGTCGCCTCAAATTTGAATCGCAGTGCATAAGTGTATTCTTTTCCTTCTGGATTGACTAACATCAATCCTGCCCCTGAACCGTCGGAGCTTGAGGCTCCATCTGTGAATAACTTCCAGTTGTCCTTTTCTTTCAAAGGCTTCTTTTTGGCAAGTTCCTTATCATTTCCTGCTTGGAAGGGGTTTCAGCGAGGAAGTCTGCGAGTATTTGACCTTTTATAGAGTTTCGCCCTTTGTATTCTAATTCATGCTCCCCTAATTTAATGGCCCATTTAGAAACCCTCCCCGATTTCTCGGGCTTCGATAGTATTTGTTTGATGGGCTTATCAGTTAATACCGTGATTGGGTGAGCTTGAAAGTACCTTCGGAGGCGTCTTGCAGCGTGAACCAGAGCAAGAATTAACTTTTCCAACTCTGGGTAATTTAATTCAGCTCCTTGTAAAACCCGACTGACAAAGTAGATAGGAACTTGCCTCTTCTCTCTTTCTACCAAGAGTACTGCGCTAATGCTTTCATGTGATACTGCGATATACATATACAGTACTTCTCCATTAATTGGGGCTGTGAGTGTTGGGAGGATTTCTATGAACTCCTTCAACTTTTGAAAAGCAGCTTCAGCTTCAACACTCCATTGGAATGTCTTCTTATCCATACATCCTTTAAAAGTCTTAAAGAACGGTAGTGATCGATCTGTACCCTTTGACAAAAACCTGCTCAAGGCTACCAGCTTTCCATTAAGGCTTTGTACCTCCTTCAATGTCTTTGGGGCTTGTAGATCAGTGATAGCTTTCACTTTTGAAGGGTTTACTTTAATTCCTTGTTTTGTGATCAAGTGCCTCAGGAATTGCCCCTCTTCGACACCGAACGAGCATTTCTTCGGATTGAGCTTCATATTTATGGCTCTTAGCTGGTTGAAGGTTTCTTGAATGTCGGAGAGTAGGTCTTCCTCTGTCCTACTCTTTATAACCATGTCGTCGACATATGCTTCCAAATTCCTTCCTATCTGCTTATTGAAGGCCTTGTCCACCAAACGCTGGTAGGTTGCCCCTGCATTTTTCAAACCGAAGGGCATCTTCTTATAGCCATAGACGCCCTTTCCCGTGTAGAAAGCCATTTTCTCCTCGTCTTCGGCTGCCATTTGTATCTGATGGTATCCTTTGTAAGTGTCTAAAAAACATTTTAGATGAAACCCCGATAAGGATTCTACCTTCCAATCTATTTCTGGGAGGGGGTAACAATCCTTCAGACACGCTTTATTGATGTCAGTAAAATCAACGCACATACGCCATCCTCCGTCACTTTTCTTTACCATAACTGGATTGGCCACCCACGTTTGGTATTTGACCTCTCTAAGTATACCTTCCTGTACTAATTCGTCTACCCCTTTGCAGGCTGCAGCGTTTCTCTCCGGCACAAGGCTCCGACGCTTTTGTTTGATAGGCTCAATGTGCTTGTACTCATTGAGTTTATGTTCCATTTCGAAAGGTTTACCATCAATCATGAGATTTCTCGGAACCCCCGTCATATCGGAGTATGTCCATGCGAAGATATCTTTGTTGTCTATCAAGAGTTGTTTCAGGCTTGCTTTGAAGGTGGCAGGGAGTTGTCTTCCAATTACTACCGTTTGCTCCGGATGGTGCTCGTTTATCTCAATACGTTCTTCGGCATCCCCGTAGCTTAAGATAGCCTTCGGAGGCTCCTGGGGATTTTCTTTAATCTTCTTTCCCGCTTCTGGTGTCCCTTTTTTTGTTGTAATTGGATAGTACGGTCCCTATCCCATTGGCTGTTTGGAACTTAATTGTTGCGTGTATTGTGGCTACCACGATGCCCATCTTCTGCATGGCGGTTCTCCCCATCAACAGATTATAAGGAGAATCTGACCTTACAATTGCGAAAGTAAGGGTTTCCGTCCTTGCCAGTCGGCCGTCACCGATGGTTATGTCTAAAGGGATTTCACCTAGAGGCCATGAGTGTTCTCCCGAGAAGCCTACTAAAGGTATCTTCGAATCTACCCTTTGTGACCTTAAGGTTTGAGCTTCAGGAAACAGTGCTCGTATATGATCTCACAAGAACTTCCGCAGTCCATGTAGGCCCTATTCACTTCTCGATTGAAAATGAGGACCTTTATAACTACAGGATCATCTGAGGGAGGTTGACCTCTTAAGGGCGGAAATGTTACCTCCTCTACATTGGGTGCTCCTTCCTCAATTTCTTTTCTTTTTTGGCTCCCCTGCGAACCATAAGGATTGGAGCCTCATGGACGTGGTCTTTAGTGTCGGTGACCTTTTCTTTTCCCTTTCTTATACCTTTTATTAGATGTGTCAACTGCCCTGATTTAACAGCTTCCTCTATTTGCTTCTTCAATTCTCTGCAGCTGTTTATTTCATGACCAAAATCCTCATGAAAGGAGCAGTACTTGGTCATATCTCGGTTCCTCCCGTTGCTTGTCATGCGAGGGGGAGTTCGAAGGTCTTGGTTGTCTTCTCCGTGGCCAGAATTTCCTTTGGGGACTTTGTCAGTCTTTCCCATAAACCAGAGTTAGGACTCTTGTTGTATAGGTAAACCTGTTGTGGCCTTTGTGTTTATTCTTCGTTCCTTCCCACGAAGACGGCTTTACTCCCTTATTGTTTTCCGTCGGAGCCTCATTGGTGGATACTTCTTTGGCTTCTATCCATGTGTATGTTTTTTCTATCAGGCCTTTGTATGCCGCTGGAAGGTCCGTGGATAAGAATTCCACAAGAGTCCGGTTGCGTAAGCCATGGACGAAGCCGGAAATGCATGGCTCTTCGTGTAACCCTAGAATCTGCAGAGTTTCGTCAGTGTACCTAGTAACAAAATTTCTTGTATTTTCGTTCTCCTTCTGCTGAATGTTGTGCACTGTGAGGTGTGTCCTTGTAAACTTCTTCTGTTGGCTAAAGTGAGATCGAAACTTAGCCTTCAAATCATCAAGGTTGATAATTCTTCCCTGTTGCTGCCCATTCTACCAAATTCGTGCTAAATCTCGAAGGGTATATGTGAACATATGACAGGCCACAAGCATGACCCATTTCTGCATTCTTATGGCTCCTTCGAACAAATGCAAGAAATTATCTGGATCCCCCTTCCCGTCATAGGTGCCTATATGTGAAGGCATTTTTAGGCCATCCGGCAAGGGATAGTCTTCGATCCATCTTACAAAGGGTGTCGTAGGACCTGCGGGCTCTGCGTATGAGTGGGTGTAAGGTGGTATGTTCATGGGAATGCTATGGTATGGATTATAAGGAGGGGGTACCCCTGAAAAGGGTTGGTTAGTGTAGAAAGGATGAGGTGTACTTGCGTTTGGAGGGTAGCCATTATACATTGTATACGTAGGGTATATCATGGGATGGTTATAAGGTGCAGCGATTTGTGAGTGATACTGATTGCCAGGTTGCCCATTCGCGGGGGGATGAAGGTTAGGAGGATAACCTTGAACGGGAAACTAGGGATACGGGCCAATGGGAGGAAGACTTCCTCTCGTGTTGATTGAACCTGGGTTACCATCCACCCCTGATGCGTGGGAGGACTGCAACGGAACTCCCCCTTCGGTCCTCCCCAAATGTGCTGCTAGTAATGGAGGTAGGTTCATCTCCATGTTTTCCCTTTGTTGGCTCCTCCTATTAGAGCCTTCGGTAACGGTTCTTTCTCTCCTCGTGGGAGTTCTTTCGGGAACTCCCTCAAAGCCCACATTCCTTCCTCCCACCCTTCTTGTAACACCCCCAAAATACCGCAGCGGAAGACTGTGTCATAGGGGTGCTACTTCATAATACAAAGTACAAGGTATAGAAAACGAACTCCAAATGAGACGTTTTGAAAAGTTACCATTCGATTAATAAATTCCGAGTTACAAACTTGAGATTCCAAAGTATGATACATAAATTTATACAAAGTTTTGAATGGTAAATGATAAAAAGCGTAAGTCTTCAGAATATGCAGCTTGACTCTAAGTTCCACGCACTAGCTATCGCCTTACTAACCTGAGATAAACATGCTAAAGTATCAACACAATGGTTGGTGAGTTCATAGAGTTTGTCTTAAAACAGTTGAAAAGTCTTCAAAGAATATTCGCACAGCAAAGGCATCGTGAATCCACTCAGTTGCAATTCCCGCCATAAGAGACTTGCAACCTGTGTGTTCACAACCCACTGCTAACATATAGTATGAATAAGACATGTATAAGTTCATCAAAACAATTAAGCAATTAGTAGTGAGTCTCTACTTCATCTCCGAAGACCTCACTTGGGAGCCAATTCCCAAAGACAAATGGGAGCCACTTCCCAAAGAAAACTGGGAGCCACTTCCCAAAGATAAAAGTTTACTGGGAGCCACTTCCCAAAGTATAAAACAGTCATGTATGTATGAAATCAAGTATAATGCAATCAAGTATAAGACAATCAAGTATGAAACAATCAAGTATAAATGTTTTGAGTATTTGTACAAGTAAGCAAGTAGTTGTGCATGTATCCACCCCAAAGAGTTAAAACAAGTATGAAAAGAGTAGGGGCTATGACTCACCTTAAGTCTATGTAATGAGAAATGAAAGTGGTAGTCGAATCGCGAAAGTCTCTAAGAGCAGCCTATAATAGAACGTTGCGACTTAGGTTTGGAGTAACGTCTAAGAATACGAAGAATTGCCAATATATGTCTTGCATAAAGTTCATGATGTAGTACTTAGTATATAATGTAAGTCGTTGAATATAAGTCATTTATGAAACATGTATAGGTTGTATATCTCTTACTACCGTTCGGGCCGACATAATTCAGAAGTCATGGAGTAAACGTTCGAGGAGCCAGGACACTTTAATTCGTAAATCCACAACTCATCTCGACGGCTTACTTAATGAACTCCTCACATGAGGCTCCCTACTATTGTAGTATTCGATAACATATATATATATATAAGTTTTGATCCGAAAGTTACATGAAGATTGTTATTAGGGTAAGTTTATATGGTCTTTGGTCATAGCTTCACCGTAACCTTGGTCATTGTACCATGGTCTTGAGACTCAACCTTGGCTTTAGCCATGGTTGTGGTCTTGGCTTTAGGTCATTAGACCTCTTGGTCTCATATAATTATAACCATTATTTAGTTACTTCTGTCTAAAAATGGGCTGTTAAGAATTTGAAGAAAATTATCACTCAGAAAGCATTTTCAGGGCTCGAGCTTCTTTGTTCCTGAACGAAAACGTCATTCCGGACAACTTTCGTGTTTTAACTTTTTTATGAATCGGACCAGAAGTGGGACTTTCAAAATGGCAGAATGCAAAACAGTAGGGTATAGGCAGTTTCGGCGTTTTGGTTTCGCTAACTTCTTATGGCCATAACTTTTGACTCGTGTACTCGTTTTGGGTGATTCAAATTGCTATGTTTTCTTTTTGAAGTCCTTTATAACAGTAAGTAAGTGTCAAGTATCATAGTTATACTATTTTGGTCGTGGTTCTCCATAAAAGTCACTAGTTTGCTTGTTTACTTGTCATAAGTCAACATATGTATATCAGTACTTGTTTTATCCATTTTTAAACATCATGAACACAATAACAAGAACATATATAGTATGAAAGGAACACAAAGAGCATGAAAATGATAATGAGCAAGAAAGTGTAATAGGATTTGCTTACAACTTGAGGCTTTCTAAAAGAAAGGTAAGTAACTAGTAAGGTAGGGACTTCAATAGACTTAAGCTTCACTCTTTGCAATCTATGATAAACCGTGGTTTATTTGAAGATTATAACGACGCCTTCTTGAAAGTCCAAAGCTATTTGAAGATTATAACTATGTCTTTTTGGAGACTTTAGAGTTATAACAACTTTTCTTAGAAAATTTCCAAGATTGAAGATCAAACACTAGTTTTCTTTCAAAAACTAGTTAACTTTCTTACAAAATATAAGAAAAGTACCTTAGGTTTTAGGACTTGAAGGTTATAAGAAGGTGTGGTGCAAGTTTTCTATGTGTTTTAGCTTGGTATTTATAGGGTAGGAAAAATAGTTAACCATATATTGGGTTAGAATTTAACCATGGTTAGTTTAAGACACTTGTAATGATCTAAAGAATCAATGGTCAAGATTTAACCACACATGGTGACTCCCCCCCACCCTAAGTCGGTTTGGAATGGATAAGGGTGACAAGATGAGTAGTCATGGTCTTTGGATGATAATATCCTAAGTATGTAGCTAGTTTTGACTCCGTAAATTGCTAACCGTAAGTTTTTAGGCCACGAAACGTAAAACCGTGTATCCTAAAAATATGAAACTTATAAATATGCTAGAACTTATCAATATACTCCATAATAAAATATAAAATGAGTGGTAGGTTCTATTGGGTGCTAAAACCCTGCTAAAAACTGGAAACACGGGTCTAAAACGCGTAATTCGCGTAAAACGCTGAACTGGAAAACGTAAAATTCCAAAACTTTTGGAATTGTCATAAAATGAGAGAAAATCATATTTCTATTGTTTGTAATGTTTTATGGACATATCGGGATGCTGGAATGACGTTTAAACCTAAAAGTAAATCTCGGACATGGCTTCGTGATTTTTGCAGAAATGATCCGACGACCGTCAAACTCTCGGATTATCGTTAAAATAGTTTAACTTACGAGAATATCAAATAAAAATTTCTAGATGAATAGTGAAAAGTAAATAGTAAAAAGTGAATAGTAAAATTTTCGGGAATAAAAGTTAACCTGAAAATGCAAATTGTTACACTTCTATTCGCAGGAGACCCAATACGCAAGATGTGATGATGAGCCCTAGGGGCGGAGGGCCTCGGCTCCATCTCAGTCTTTTCATCATACTCATCGCTGGAATATTCTAACTCCCTTCGCATCTCCGTGTTTCTGATTTGCCTCCTTCGAGCCCTTAACAAGGACTTTAGCTCTTCGTAATTAGCGTCGATAAAGGCGGGGCTAAGGATGAGCTCTAGATTAGCTGACGTGGATGCGTGATGGTTGGGCGTTATTTCAGGGTGAGATCGTGTGGTAAAAGTGGAGGCCGTGATTGGCGGAAGGTTGTTGGTGTCAGTTACGAGTAAAGAGGTTAAAGACGAGAAACTCGGTGGGGGTGTAATCTCTCTTTCTGGATTCATACCGAAATAATTGCAAGTGTATTTGACTTGGTTATTCTACTTGGAAATAACGGGACTAATTGTAGCGGGTCCCACGGATGGCGCCACTGATTGTACAATAATTTGCACTACCAGGCCTTCGATGGTGATCAAAGGAAATGAGGGGTGTTGTGATTACACTAAGCTTGGATATAACTTGAAATAAGAAATACTAAAACACTACGTTAAGTGATTGCGCAGGGTTTGAGCCCTGCGAACCACCTCCGGCGTGTGAATAAGTGATCGGTATGAGATTTTAAGTATAAGCGTAGTAAATTAAGGTGAGAGATATTGCATACCAGATTTGTCCTCTTCCAGGACTATTTATAGGTGAAGAAAACGGTCCTAGAGAGTGGTCACATGTTTGAGAGAGATCATGGGGGCGTCCCATGATTTGTGGTAACCGCTAGGGGTTAGTGTCCCACTCCTCCTGGTTTAGCGGGGGAGCTAAAGAGAGAGAGGAGACGTGGGTAAGACTTGGTCTCACCAATGTTTGGACTTGGCATTGTTCCGTCCTTAAAACTTATCGAGAGATACCCCGAAGGGCTTAATCCTTCGATTGGCAAATTCCCACTTGGTAACTAGATCATTGATGATTAGTTTTATGCCAAAGAAAGTTTTAGGAGGCTAGCCAGAGCCTTCGATTATGCAGGTTACGATCAGACTCGAAGGGGTGTCCTTCGAGTTAATCGGAGGGTGTAACACCCCCAAAATACCGCAGCGGAAGACTGTGTCACAGGGGTGCTACTTCATAATACAAAGTACAAGTTATAGAAAACGAACTCTAAATGAGACGTTTTGAAAAGTTACCATTCGATTAATGAATTCAAAGTTACAAACATGAGATTCCAAAGTATGATACATAAATGTATACAAAGTTTTGAATGGTAAATGATAAAAGCGTAAGTCTTCCGAATATGCAGCTTGACTCTAAGTTCCACGCACTAGCTATCGCCTTACTAACCTGAGATAAACATGCTAAAGTGTCAACACAATGGTTGGTGAGTTCATAGAGTTTGTCTTAAAACAGTTGAAAAGCCTTAAAGAATGATCACACAGCAAAGGCATCGTGAATCTACTCAGTTGCAAGTCCCGCCATAAGAGACTTGCAACCTGTGTGTTTACAACCCACTGCTAACATATATAGTATGAATAAGACATGTATAAGTTCATCAAGACAATTTAAGCAATTAGAAGTGAGTCTATACTTCATCTCCGAAGACCTCACTTTGGGAGCCAATTCCCAAAGACAACTGGGAGTCAATTCCCAAAGACAACTGGGAGCTACTTCCCAAAGACAACTGGGAGCCACTTCCCAAAGAATAAAACAGTCATGTATGTATGAAATCAAGTATAATGCAATCAAGTATAAGACAATCAAGTATAAAACAATCAAGTATAAATGTTTTGAGTATTTGTACAAGTAAGCAAGTAGTTGTGCATGTATCTCCCCCAAAGAGTTAAAACAAGTATGAAAAGAGTAGGGGCTATGACTCACCTTAAGCTTATGTAATGAGAAATGAAGTGGTAGTCGAATCGCGAAAGTCTCTAAGAGCAGCCTATAATAGAACGTTGCGACTTAGGTTTGGAGTAGCGTCTAAGAATACGAAGAATTGCCAATATATGTCTTGCATAATGTTCATGATGTAGTACTTAGTATAAAGTGTAAGTCGTTGAATATAAATGGTTTATGAAACATGTATAGGTTGTATATCTCTTACTACCGTTCAGGCCGACATAATTCAGAAGTCATGGAGTAAACGTTCGAGGAGCCAGGACACTTTAATTCATAAATCCACAACTCGTCTCGACGGCTTACTTAATGAACTCCTCACATGAGGCTCCCTACTATTGTAGTGTAACTTGTAGTTTGAAGATCAAAGGATCATGGTGCTAGGTATTTATGTTGTGGCGTTTTTGGTGATGAAGAATGGAAGGGATTAGCCTGCTATTTATACTATGAATGAGGAGGTTAGGAAGGTTACTAGGAAAGTGCTAAAACTTGGAGACAAAGTTGTAAATAAATATGATCTAATGGCTAAAGTCATGAGATGATGCCACAAGTGTGAATGTCCCCCCCCCCCCTAGTGGCGGTTCATGAACTTGGAGAACAAGGTGTGGACTTTTGATGATATTATCCTAAGTATGTAGCTAGTTTTGGACCCGTAAATTGCTAACCGTAAGTTATTAAGTCACAAAACGTAAAACCGGGCATCCTAAAAATATGAAACTTGAAAGTATGGTTAAACATGTCAATATACTCCATAATAAAATATAAAATGAGTGGTGGGTTCTATCGGGTGCTAAAACCCTGCTAAAAACTGGAAACACGGGTCTAAAACGCGTAATTCGCGCAAAACGCTGAACTGGAAAACGTAAAATTCCGAAACTTTTGGAATTGTCCTAAAATGAGAGAAAATCATATTTCTATTGTTTATAGTGTTTTATGGACATATCGGGATGCTGGAATGACGTTTAAACCTAAAAGTAAATCTCGGACACGGCTTTGTGATTTTTGCAGAAATGATCCGACGAGCGTCAAACTCTCGGATTATCGTTAAAATATTTTAACTTACGAGAATATGAAATAAAAATTTCTAAGATGAATAGTGAAAAGTGAATAGTAAAAAGTGAATAGTGAAATTTTCGGGAATAAAAGTTAACCTGAAATTGCGAATTGTTACAGTCTCTACCCCTTAAGGAAACTTCGTCCCGAAGTTTAGTGTGTCTAGGAGAATTCGGAATCTCTAATATAGTGGTGTTCACTCTGATTCGTCTAAGGTTGTGGTTAAGGAGTTGTATCGGATGTAAATAAGCCCACTTATTTATAACTCTTTACTTACATAAAGAAGCGTCCAAATTTATGTAAGTAAGGGATCATAAACTCATGGTTCGGTGATTTACAATTTCTTTATTTAACTGAAGAGGCGTCACAATCCATTTAAATAAGGAGATTCTAAAACATCCTACTTAAGAATTTCCGACACAAAATCCGCCTTCTGAGGCCGATAGTAAGATAATCAAGCCATCAACTCCCTAAAGCTAAGCAATAATATTATTTAACTCAAATCTTGTGTCTCATCAAACAAGAACTGTCACAAGATCAAGTTAACTAATTAGTTATTACTGAGCTCCATGTTTTTAATGACTCGGCTAATCTCTGGGGCTCCTTATAATACTAAAGTCACATCATCTAACAGCGTGGAACTAAGCAAACCTCTAACCAAAAAGCATATGTGTATGTATTGTGTGTAAGGCAAATAAAGAGGAAGGTCCCAACGTATATAGCAGTTATAGTCTAGGCACTAAATGCAACCTAGTTCTCTATAACCAAGGCTCTGATACCAATCTGTAACACCCCCAAAATACCGCAGCGGAAGACTGTGTCACAGGGGTGCTACTTCATAATACAAAGTACAAGTTATAGAAAACGAACTCTAAATGAGACGTTTTGAAAAGTTACCATTCGATTAATGAATTCAAAGTTACAAACATGAGATTCCAAAGTATGATACATAAATGTACACAAAGTTTTGAATGGTAAATGATAAAAGCGTAAGTCTTCAGAATATGCAGCTTGACTCTAAGTTCCACGCACTAGCTATCGCCTTACTAACCTGAGATAAACATGCTAAAGTGTCAACACAATGGTTGGTGAGTTCATAGAGTTTGTCTTAAAACAGTTGAAAAGCCTTAAAGAATGATCACACAGCAAAGGCATCGTGAATCCACTCAGTTGCAAGTCCCGCCATAAGAGACTTGCAACCTGTGTGTTCACAACCCACTGCTAACATATATAGTATGAATAAGACATGTATAAGTTCATCAAGACAATTTAAGCAATTAGAAGTGAGTCTATACTTCATCTCCGAAGACCTCACTTTGGGAGCCAATTCCCAAAGACAACTGGGAGTCAATTCCCAAAGACAACTGGGAGCCACTTCCCAAAGACAACTGGGAGCCACTTCCCAAAGAATAAAACAGTCATGTATGTATGAAATCAAGTATAATGCAATCAAGTATAAGACAATCAAGTATAAAACAATCAAGTATAAATGTTTTGAGTATTTGTACAAGTAAGCAAGTAGTTGTGCATGTATCTCCCCCAAAGAGTTAAAACAAGTATGAAAAGAGTAGGGGCTATGACTCACCTTAACCTTATGTAATGAGAAATGAAAGTGGTAGTCGAATCGCGAAAGTCTCTAAGAGCAGCCTATAATAGAACGTTGCGACTTAGGTTTGGAGTAGCGTCTAAGAATACGAAGAATTGCCAATATATGTCTTGCATAATGTTCATGATGTAGTACTTAGTATAAAGTGTAAGTCGTTGAATATAAATGGTTTATGAAACATGTATAGGTTGTATATCTCTTACTACCGTTCAGGCCGACATAATTCAGAAGTCATGGAGTAAACGTTCGAGGAGCCAGGACACTTTAATTCGTAAATCCACAACTCGTCTCGACGGCTTACTTAATGAACTCCTCACATGAGGCTCCCTACTATTGTAGTATTTGATAACATATATATATATATATATATATATATATATATATATATATATATATATATATATATATATATATATATATATATATATATATATATATATATATATATATACATATATATATATATATATATATATATATATATATATATATATATATATAAGTTTTGATCTTTAAAAGTTATATGGTCTTTAGCCGTGGCTTTGCCGTGACCTTGGTCATTGTTACCATGGTCTTGAGACTCAACCTTGGCTTTAGCCATGGTTGTGGTCTTGGCTTTAGGTCATTAGACCTCTTGGTCTTAGTAAAACATAACTATTATATAGTGACTTTGATCTAAAAATGGGCTGTTAAGAATTTGAAGAAAATCATCACTCAGAAAGCGTTTTCAGGGCTCGAGCTTCTTTGTTCCTGAACGAAAACGGCGTTCCGGACAACTTTCGTGTTTTAACTTTTTGATGAATCGGACCAGAAGTGGGACTTTCAAAATGGCAGAATGCAAAACAGTTTGTATAGGCAGTTTCGGCGTTTTGGTTTCGCTAACTTCTTATGGCCGTATCTTTTGACTCGTGTACTCGTTTTGGGTGATTCAAATTGCTATGTTTTCCTTTTGAAGTCCTCTTTAACAGTAAGTAGGTGTCAAATATCATAGCTGTACTATTTTGGTCGTGGTTCTCCATAAAAATCACTAGTTTGCTTGTTTACTTGTCATAAGTTAACATATGTATACCAATACTCGTTTTATCCATTTTTAAACATCATGAACACAATAACAAGAACATATATAGCATGAAAGAATCATAATAAGCATGAAAATGATATTGAGCAAGAAAGTGTATAAGGGTTTGCTTACAACTTTTGGCTTTCTAAAGAAAGGAAGTCAAGTATAGAACTAGGACACTAAACCTAAGCTTGTAAACCCTTCACCATAACTCTTGTAACCCTTGCTAGCCTTGATATAGACCTTGTGAAAACCATTAACTTCAGCCCCTAATCACCTTGTGTAGCTCCTAATTCAACCATGGAATCACCAAACAAACTTAAGAACTAGGTAGAGAATACTAAGACCTTGAACTTTGTAGTGTAACTTGTAGTTTGAAGATCAAAGGATCATGGTGCTAGGTATTTATGTTGTGGCGTTTTTGGTGATGAAGAATGGAAGGGATTAGCCTGCTATTTATACTATGAATGAGGAGGTTAGGAAGGTTACTAGGAAAGTGCTAAAACTTGGAGACAAAGTTGTAAATAAATATGATCTAATGGCTAAAGTCATGAGATGATGCCACAAGTGTGAATGCCCCCACCCTAGTGGCGGTTCATGAACTTGGAGAACAAGGTGTGGACTTTTTATGATATTATCCTAAGTATGTAGCTAGTTTTGGACCCGTAAATTGCTAACCGTAAGTTATTAAGTCACAAAACGTAAAACCGGGCATCCTAAAAATATGAAACTTGAAAGTATGGTTAAACATGTCAATATACTCCATAATAAAATATAAAATGAGTGGTAGGTTCTATCGGGTGCTAAAACCCTGCTAAAAACTGGAAACACGGGTCTAAAACGCGTAATTCGCGCAAAACGCTGAACTGGAAAACGTAAAATTCCGAAACTTTTGGAATTGTCCTAAAATGAGAGAAAATCATATTTCTATTGTTTATAGTGCTTTATGGACATATCGGGATGCTGAAATGACGTTTAAACCTAAAAGTAAATCTCGGACACGGCTTTGTGATTTTTGCAGAAATGATCCGACGAGCGTCAAACTCTCGGATTATCGTTAAAATAGTTTAACTTACGAGAATATGAAATAAAAATTTCTGAGATGAATAGTGAAAAGTGAATAGTAAAAAGTGAATAGTGAAATTTTCGGGAATAAAAGTTAACCTGAAATTGCGAATTGTTACAGAGGGTACATCATCAAGCCCCCCAGTTGAAAGTTAGGTATGCGCACAAGAATATGTGGCTTTCAACTCTATCATAGTTCAATGGTTTCACCATATTCTCGAATAGTTTCAGCATAGTTTGTTTCTACGGATATAGATATTCCATGTATTTTGTTATTTAGTTTGGATATGCATGAGTTTATTTAGGAAGTGATAATGCATATCTCTTTAAGTTTATAGAAGATACGTTTCTTGTGAAACGGTTTAGGGTTCCTTGGCTATAAAAGGAACACACGATTATGTATTACGTACACGTTTTAGAAAAACAATTTCAGTATTATTCAAAGATCCATAGAGGATCAAGTATTCTTAGTAATCATTGTTTATACTTGTGTTTATTTTCCGCTTCAGAATACAAGTTATAGAGATTTTCTTTTAGTGTGTTTGTGATTACATAAACATAACTAACGATCCACGAGTGCTCAAAGATCTATCAAGGTCTTAGGTTTAATAAGCGGTATCAGAGCCTCGGGAGAGTCTCTGTGATACTAAGAAACATCAATCTTACACCCTCTCAATCTGATGCTACTCAGAACCAAAACACCACATCTTTCCAACAACTAACTCTCACAAACAGTAATGCCAAATTCCCATACCTTAAGAATGCAGAGGAATATGAATTGTGGTCTATGAAAATGCAAAATTGGATCACCATTATTGACTGGAATCTTTGGGAAGTTGTCCGTAAGGGTAACAGCTTGAAGAAACACGTCAAAGATGTTGATGGGGTTGTTACCATTATGGGTCCTAAAACTGCTGAAGAAGTTCTAGCTGTTCAGAGAGAGAACAAAGTCAGAACTATTCTCCTTCAGGCTATACCAGATGACCACATGGGTGACTTTCACTTCATGGAAGATGCTAAGGACATTTGGATGGCAATCAAGGCTAGGTTTGGTGGCAATGAGCATTCAAGGAGGATGAAGAAATCCATGCTGAAACAGCAGTTTCAAGAATTCCAAATATCTGAGGAAGAAGGAATCCACAAGGGTTATGACAGGTTCCATAGGATCTTGAGTCAATTAAATCAGTTGAAGGCTAGACCAGACAATGAGGACTGCAATGCTAAGTTCCTAAGATCTTTGCCACCATCTTGGCTGCAAGTAAGCATTGCACTCAAAGCTAAAGGTGGATTGGATATGCTCTCTTTTGATGATCTCTACAACAGACTTAAATCACTTGAGCCTGATGTTAGAAGTCCCATTCGTACATCCACTCACTCAGCCTTTGTTAGCACCACATCCAATCAGATGCCTCATGCCTCAAGCCCATATTCCTCAGCATCATCTTCCCACATCATCACTAAATCAAATCCTTAACCAAAATCCAGTAATGTAATGGAAGAGGTACTTCACTCTTTTTTTGCTGAATATGAACATCAGCAGCACCTAGCTTATGAGGATTTTGAACAATTGGATCCACTGGATATGGAAGAGATGAACTTGAAATGACAATTGGCCATGATTTCTCTAAACATCAAAAGGTTTGAGAATAAGTCTGGGAGAAAGTTTGGTTTCAAGGGAAGATATCCAGCAAGATTTGACAGAAGAAAGGTCAAGTGCTACACTTGTGGTCAGATGGGTCACTTCTCAAGAGAATGCAAGGATAGAAAGCCTGGTGATGAGGTTAGATATGGATCCTATCAGCAGAGTCTAGTGGAAGCTGGAAATTCCAAAGCTTTGGTCACTGTGGATGAACATATCAACTGGACGGTTCATGAGCCTGCTGATGATGAAACTTCTGGTTCTAAGCAGGTTTCTATGTTGGCTAGCTGCACTACAGAGGATTAGCATGATCAAGTTGCCTTGATGGGCATCTCTCAGGTACATAACTGTGTTTTTGGTTGTAGTGAAAGATATAAAGAACTTAAGGAAGCTTATGATGAATTGAAACCTAAATATAATGAATGTTATGTAGAAGTTGAGGCTTATAAACAGGCTTTAAAGACTTTAGAATGACAAAAAATATGGTTTCAAAAGAATCAGCTTGCTTATGATGAAAAAATAAGGGTGTTAGAAAGTGAATTAGAATGTGCTAAAATTGATTTAAGGCGTACTGAGAAAGAAAAGGCTGATGTAGTTTCAGAAAACCTAGTGCTGAAAGAGAAACTAGATGAGGAAATAGCTAGACATAAATCATGGTTCATATCAGGAGACAATTTAGCTAGCTTAATCTATGGTAGTCAATCTGTTAACTCTGGAATAGGTTTAGGTTTTAAAAAGTATGTTGGTTTCGAAGCTAGGAATGATCTAGGTAAATCAACACAAGCAGGATTAGCTAATTAGGTAAAAGAAGGCAACTTACATGCTATAGCTGGACCTATTAGAGGAGAACACATGCCCACTGACCTTTCCATATCTGTTGACTTTGATGGATCACACCATCTTTATGGCAAAAAGTCAAGTGACTTGCCAGACCCTGATCCTAAATCTACTGACTTTGTCTCTTGTTCTGACAGTGACAAGTCCTCTGACCAAGGGTCTACTACATATACTAGTTGTGATTCAAGTGAAAAATCAGACCTTCCCAAGACCTCACCCAAGACTCCCCACAAGCCTGTTAGAGTTACTGTTGATTCCAAGACAGTTTCCTCTGAAGACTTGTTATTTAATTCTTTGCAAAACAATGTTTTTAATTCTGTCAAAAACAATTCTATTAATGTATGTGGTTTGAATGCTTTTTCATGTCATGGAACATCTTTCACTTTGAATAAATCCTCTAAAAAGAAGAAATGCTTTGTGTGTGGAAGTAAATTTCATTTGATTAAGGATTGTAATTTTCATGAGCAAAGAATGGGTGTATGTGCTAGTCAAAGGAAACCTAGACCAATGTGGAAAATGTTAATGATATACCATCTTTTGTTCCACAAGCAACTCATAAAATCAGCAAACACAATTCTGCTGGTAAACCTTCTCCTTGGAGAAGATCTGTTGCTAGACCATCTATGAGACCAACTAGTTCTTATGTTCAGAATAGTTATTGGCCTAGATATTTTGACTCAATGTATGTTGGTGGAGGGTATTGGGATACTGCTTTGAAGCCCTCAGTAGGTTGTTCTTGGACTAAGAAGGGACCTAATTTTCAATACAGGCCCAAGAACAATAGTGGATCTTATACATCTACATGGCCTAACTCTTATGATCCACAAGGCAGGCTCAAGTCAGCAATGACTTGATTCTCCAAAGTGTACTAACATTTTGTATATATTTTTGTTGTTGTTGTAGGACCATCCCCTGAAAAGTAAAGAATTAGGCATAGTAGATAGTGGTTGTTCCAGGAGCATGTCAGGAAACAAGGATAAGATACATGATTTTGTACCTATAGAAGGAGGAGGCAATGTGACTTTTGGTGGAAGAGATGGTAGAATCACTGGGAAAGGCATAATAAGAACACCTCTGTTGGATTTTGAGAATGTATACTATGTGAAGGAACTGCAACATTTCAACTTGTTCTCAGTATCACAAATTTGTGACACCAAGAATAAAGTCTTCTTCTCTGAGGATGAATGTCTTGTGCTCTCTAAAGACTTCAAACTTCAAGAAGATACAACCATTCTGCTAAGAGTTCCTAGAACCTTCAATTTGTACACATTCAATTTGAATGATGTCCAACCTGAAGGTGATCTAACATGTTTGGTGGCCAAAGCATCCCTGGATGAATCTACAAGATGGCATAGGAGGATGGCTCATGTGAATTTCAAGACCATTAACAAGCTTTCTAAACTTGGTCTTGTTCAGGGACTTCCTTCAAAAGTCTTCACAATGAACATAATTGTGTTGCCTGCAACAAAGGAAAGCAACACATAGCCTCATACAAAGCCATAACAGTTGTGAGCACCATCTCAGAACCTCTTCAGTTGCTGCACATGGATCTATTTGGTCCAACTCCAATCAGAAGTATTGATCATAAGTACTTCTGCCTGGTAATCACTGATGATTATAGCAGGTTTTGTTGGGTATTCTTTTTGAAAACTAAAGATGAAACGTCTCTTATTTTAAAAGAATTCATTACCCTTATGGAAAACCAGCTAAATAAAAAGGTTAAAGGAATTAGGTGTGATAATGGGACAGAGTTCAAAAATGTTGTATTAATAGAACTGTCACACCCCCAAAATCAGGTCCAGCGGAAGCATACGTGTAGTTGGGGTGTAACTCAATTGGTATTACAGCACAAGTACAAAATGGTTTTCACTTCAATCATTAAGAATAAAATAGTTAAGTCAAAAATATTGAATTTACATCGTTAAAAGTAGTGCGGAAATAGGCCCTTAAAATAGTTTAAAACGGTCCCCATATAAATAATCAGAGTCTTCTATGACCATGCCATGCCCTGCCAAAACCTCCTGTAGCGTGCCATAGCTTAAAACCTGAAAATACATGCTAAAGTGTCAACACGAGGTTGGTGAGTTCATAGAGTTTGTTTAACAAAGAATGCCTATAAAGAAAAGATCGCCCAGCAAAGGCATCGTAAATCCACTCAGTCGCAAGTCCCGCCATAAGAGACTTGTAACCTGTGTGTTTACAACCCACTGCCAAAAGTATTAAAGTCTACGTGAACAAAAGTAATAATGGTATCCAAATTCCCAGATAAACATAGCAAAACGGCTATATAAAAATAATTCAATCAATGAGGTTAGAAAAACAATACTGACAATGTCGCCAGATAAATAATGCTGACAATGTCGTCAGAAAACAATACTAACAATGTCGTCAGAAAAACAATACTGACAATGTCGTCAGAAAAACAATACTGACAACGTCGCCAGATAAACAATACTGACAATGTCGCCAGATAAACAATACTGACAATGTCGCCAGATAAACAATTATGACAATGTGGTCATGTACATAAGTTTAATCAATCCCATGAAATACAAGAAAATCAAACATACCAATGAATGCAGGCGGTTAAATATACCAAAGAAAATACCGGTAGTCAAGCATACTAATGAAGTGCAGATGATCAAATATATATTTAGACAAAGCTGGGAATATTTGAGAAATCAACCAGGTAAAACAAGTAATGCGTTTTAAGTAAAATGAGCATGTATTCTCCCCCAAAGAGTTTACCAAAACAATTGAAAAAGTAGGGGCTATGACTCAGCTGGAGCGATAGCTACAATGACAACAATGGATACACTGAAGTGAGGAACGATCTCTAACCGCAACCTAATATGAGTAATAACGATCTACCTTAGATCATGACGTGATGAAATGAATGCACATGCACATGATGCCTATACCACTCATGACTTGGAAATACTAGTTATTGTCAAAGTAAAATAGTTTCCATACTTAGGAAAAATAAGTCCAATTGGAGTTATAAAAACTTGTCGTAACATATATCGTATAAAAATGTTAGCGTTAATTTCCTCGTATCGAAAACCTTAAAATAACGTCGTTAAGTCGTATAAATATTCTTTTGGGTCATACGTATTTCATTTGTTAAGAATATAGTCCTTAGTAACATTTCTAGAAAATATACCATTTAGTGCGTAAGTTATTATTTTCTAGTAGTGACAAAATATATCTATAGTTTTGACGATGTTAAAACGGGTATAACTTGGTCGTTTTAAGCTCATTTTCCTCGTTCTTTATATCCACGGATTCGTTTTAGTAAGTACTAATATATTTTCAATAGCTCGGCTCCTCTAGGTTACGTTTAACGCCTCTATTTGCCCGTCGAAAACTGTCAAACAGCATGCAGTTTTTCAGAAAATAGTTTTCGTCGTTAAATTCGGAAAATCATATCTCCTTCGTTATTAACTCGTTTTAATCCGTTCTTTCGCCCACGGCTTCGTTTTTGAAAGTATTTTCTAAAAATATTATCAAAAGTTACTGTGTAAATTCGGAGTTTTCTGGGTGAACCAAAATAGGACAGCATGTATCTTTACTTGTTCAAAAACCATTTTCAAGGTTTCAATCTAGTTTCTACTTCAACCAAACCACTTTCAATCACCACAAAACTAGTCTAATCCTACCATACACCTTCTTAGGGTGTCATGGGTTCCTAAACATCATAACCAAGTAGATCTAACAAGGATCTAACCATAAACACTTTCTAGGGTTCAAAAGTTATAAGTTTGTAAAATAAAGTGGTATAAGCTATCAAATGCATAAGATCTTGTATAAAAACCATATGAACATAATAAGAACTTGATAAAATTAGGAAAATTAGTTTGACATACTTACTTGAAGATTTGATGAGTTTTGGAGAAAAATAATTAAGTATCCTTGGGGTTTTTATTTCAAAACCCTAACTAGGAATACAAATGAGACTAGATTAAGACTTGAACTTGGAAAACTTTTTGGTCTTGCTCCTCCCCTTGTTGTGGCCGTGGGATCAAGAGAGAAAAGAGAGAAAATGTGAAAAGTTTGCTAGTTGTAAAATGAGATAGAAAATCTAGTATAGGTTATAAGTATTATTGGTATTATTATTATTATATAAAAAGTTAGTATAAGGCATTTATGAATCTTGAGTAAGTTAGTAGCTTTGTAAGTTGATTGATATGGAGGGTGGAAGAAAAGTAGGGATTGTGTAAGTAAATGTTGGGTATTAGTTGGTATTATGTGTTAGTTTGTAGTTTTTAAGGTGTATCGGGTACCGGGTTAACTAAAAATAAATTTTAACGGAGTTAACCGGGATAAAATAAAGTTGTAAAAATTATAAAAATAGGTTGGGTATAATTATTGGGTGTTTAGATAATTATTGTTTAACTTTTATGAAAACCGTCGAAATTAAATTAGACGTACGATACAAAATAAATAAATTTCCAAAATACCGGGTAAATTAATATTATAATTTTTATATTATAAAAATGAATATAAAAATATATTGGGATCCTAGTCGGGAGTGTCGGACATGTTAGTCACATTTATAGTTCGCGTATTAGTGTTTATTTAAAATAAACATACGTAATTCGTTAATTATATTAAAAAAAATATAATTTGAATACCCTACGAGTGGAATAGTATGCAAGTGCCACAACGATGATATGAAGACTATTTCTAGTCCGTATGAAATGTCCTAATGATAATGCATGAATTCGCTCCTGAACCAATACGGTTACGCGAATTTGAATATTCGTAAACTAAATTTACGATGACATGAGTAATGCACGTGAATAGTGGTTTTCTTCCGGGAATGAATAGTGTCAAGTGAATAGTAAAATTTCCGAATGTTTCTCGAAATGTCAAATTGACCTCAAAAACGATGAATAGTGATCGATGAATAGTAAATGGTGAATAGTAACTTGTGAATAGTAAATTGTCGAGGTTTGGAAAATGACCGGAAATTACGAGTTGTGACAAGAACTTTGTAAGTCTAAAGGGATAAAAAGGGACTATAGCACTCCAAGAACCCCACAACAAAATGGGGTTGCTGAAAGAAAGAATAGGACCTTAATAGAGGTTGCAAGATCCATGCTTGCAGACTCTAAGTTACCCACTATGTTCTAGAATGAAGCAGTAAGCACTGCTTGTTATGTTTTGAACAGGGTATCCATCACTAGACCTCACTTTAAGACACCTTATGAACTTCTCACTGGGAAAGTTCCTGACATTCATTACCTTAAACCTTTTGGCTGTAAAGTGACCATTTTGAACACTAGTGATTCACTGGGAAAGTTTGATGGAAAAGCTAATGAGGGATATATTGTGGGTTATTCAGCTCATAGTAAGGCCTATAGGGTTTACAATTTACATGCTAAGAAGATTGAGGAGACCCTTAACCTGAGATACCAAGAAGATCAGCCTAATGTTCAAGGACAAGGTCATACTTGGTATTTTGACCTAGATTACTTGACTGATCACTTAGGCTATACTAGATATGTTTCTAACCAATCTGCAGGTACAACAGAGTCTCCCACTAATCATGCAGGTACCCTGGATGATGACTCAGATGGTGAATCTGAGCAAGATGAACAAACCATTGTTGTACCTTATTTTCCTCCTAACCCATTTGCAGGTGATCATTCTGCTGATGAGCATGAAGATGAGTCACACTATGCAGAGGATCTTGCTAGACTCAAGAAGCAAGAACATGCAGCCACTCAAGAAGCTAAGAGGCTTGGTGAGAAGTTTGCAAGAGAGACTGAGGCTTTACTCAAACAATCAGCACAAGCAGTCAGTGGAAACCAGGATTCTGCTGACAGCTCTACTGAAGGTTCTCCTATTTATTCTGACATGATCAAATCTGCTAATAGTTCTGCTGCACAATCTCCAATCTCTACAAGTGTGTCCACGGAATTTGGAAAACCATATACAAGATTTCCAAGTCCATCTGATCTTGGTAATCACCAACCCAAAGCTGGAATCTTCACCTCCTCTTCCTATGACAGTGATTTTGGACCCACAGTGAACAATCTTGACACCACCATTGATGTCAACCCCACTGCAACAAAAAGGATCAATATTGCTCATCCTCTATCAAAGATTATTAGAGATCCTCAAGCACCTGTTAGAACTAGAAGTACTATGAAAAACACTAAGTATGGTGAAGTTGCTTTCATTTCCTATGTCTCCAATCAACAAAGGGACAATCATACAGACTTTAAGCATTGTTTGTTTGCTTGCTTCCTTTCTCAAATGGAGCCAACCAGTGTTCCTCAAGCACTTGCTGATTCAAGATGGCTTGAAGCAATGCAAGAAGAGATGCTACAATTTAAGAATCAGCAGGTTTGGATACTGGTACCTCGCCCTGATGGAAAATTTGCAATTGGGACAAAATGGATTTTAAAGAATAAAAGAGATGCAAGGGGTGTTGTGGTGAAAAATAAAGCAAGATTATTAGCTCAGGGGTTCTAGGCCTGACATTACATTTGTTGTGAGTGCTTGTTCTAGATACCAAGTCACTCCTCTTACTTCCCACTTGAATGCTGTCAAAAAGATCTTCAAGTACCTCAAAGACCAACTAAATTTAGGTCATTGGTACCCAAAAAAGTCTCCTTTTAGGTTGGAAGCATATAGTGATAGTGATTATGCTGGTGCAAATATGGATAGAAGATCCACAATTGGAGGTTGCCA
Source organism: Artemisia argyi (assembly GCA_030686995.1). Taxonomy (NCBI): domain Eukaryota; kingdom Viridiplantae; phylum Streptophyta; class Magnoliopsida; order Asterales; family Asteraceae; genus Artemisia; species Artemisia argyi. The sequence goes on from CM060677.1 coordinate 106,200,948, forward strand.
ATTTCTTGGAAGAAGATTGATTTCTTGGAAGAAGATTAATTTCTTGGCAATGCAAGAAACAGACTATTGTTGCTACCTCTACTATTGAAGCAGAGTATGTTGCTGCTACCAATTGTTGTGGACAGATTCTATGGATTCAGAATCAATTGCTGGATTATGGGTTTAATTTCATGAATACCACAATTTTCATTGATAATCAAAGCACCATATGCATAGTTAAAAATCCAGTTTTTCATAATAGAACTAAGCATATTGAAATCAGGCACCACTTTATAAGAGATGCATATGAAAAACATTTGATTAAAGTGGTTAAGATTCACACAGATGATAATGTGGCAGATTTATTGACTAAGGCTTTTGATGGACCTAGGTTTCAACACTTAGTTGTCCATATTGGTATACTTAACCCTTAACAGCAAAGTTTGAGGGAAGGCATAAGCCTCAGGGGAGGCATATGCCTCAGGGAAGGATTGTAGTTGTAATATTGTATATTATTTGTATATTTTTGTTTGCTAACACTAACCAACTAATGTTCTTGTAAGTTTGTTTGGTTTGTTTGCTACTTTTTGTATATTTTGCAGAATGCCCTTTTGAGTAGTTGCTGATTTTAAGTTGAAATTCACCAAGACTGTTTCAATAGGAATTTGGTCATGTATGGTGAGAGTTTGTTTTTACTGAGACTCATTGCTTCCACTGAAGTAAAATTAAAGAGTTGACAATTAAGAAAAAGTTGTTCATTCATTCAAGAAACAATTTACAGCTTACAATCAACTTCAAAGTGAAATACAAGACCATTCCTATATTATGTTTACCAAACTTATACTAGCTCATATCATCTATTACAAAAGGCTAGTGGATATGCATGACCAGTACGATGAAGAAGCTGAATGTGAAAATGGAAAGGAGGGAATGATGATGATGACGACGAAGATGCTCAAGAACCTAGTTTTATATCTTTGGTCCCTGGCAACATCACATCACCTTCTACTCCACCTTCCTTTTTCCCTTACCCAACACCTCTGCCTCCTTGCCCTTTCCTCTGTGTCCATGGTATGAAGCACCAGATCCTGGAGCAGGAAGACCCAACACCACATCCCGTGATGTTGGAAGAGATAGATTAGTCCTCCTTGGCCTTGGTTGGGATCTCTCTGGTGTGGAAGGGGGAATGAATGATGGATCTTCATCTTCATCCTCTGAAGATTCTTCATTAGAGGTAAAGACAAAAGGAGAGACATATTGTCTCTCAGCAGGGATGGGGGCATGGCTTGGTTCACCTCTCTCTAGAGCATTCCACCTTCTCTCTAGTTCTCTCTGAGCCTCTGAATCATCCAAATCTGAAGGAATGTTTGCAGGATCCTCTGATGGTGAGGGACTTGGAAGTTTCACATCAGGATTCTTCTTTGAATGTGTACCGGGTGGAAAGTAATTGCTCCAACCATCACTTGATGATGATGAGGATGAAGTGGAGGAGGTTAGATCAATTATTTCTGGTTTGGAAGACATGAGTTTGGTGGATAATTGGGATTTTGTTGAGAAATTAGGGTTTGATGAGAATTGGGGGTAACTGATATCTGTAAAGTGTGATTTGGGGATTATTTTATAGGCAAAGTCAAGGTTTGATGGTAATCAATGCGAGTTGGGTGGCACAGTAAAACTCAAGATATTTACTGAAGATATTTTTACTCTTGAATGGATTCTACTGATTGACTTTTCGTCAGCAGATTGACCATAGTTTCTACTGAAGGGTTAATTTTGAAATTGGATGGAGCCGCTTTACACATCAGATATGGTCAACGATTTGTTCCTATATTCTTGACCATGATTGGGTAACTTCCATTAATAACCTATTTTGCATATCTTCGCCCAAAACTAACTTATTCCCTCATCAATCAATTTAAACCCATCATCCATTTACATAATTCATAACCGTTTCTCACAAATCCTTCAAATGGCGCCACTTCAATTTAAGCAAGATCATAACAAGGTTGCCTTTCTGAGTAAGACAAAAGATCATGAATTGTATGATCCTATGGTGGAGTTTCTGCTGCGTTCCAAGATTCATTATGCTTTAACACATTCTCCAAATGTGATATATGAATCGTTGGTGAAACAATTTTGGGCATTTGCTACAAAAAGGTCTGACACAGAGATTGTAGCTACTATTGATGGAACTGAGTATGTGGTGACTGAATCATTGATAAGGACAAAGCTTCGTTTGGATGATGAGAATGGTGTTTTTCAGTCCAACACTGAAGAGATACTTGCTGGGTTGAGGGAAGCTGGTTATCAAAGCACTGACACAACTAAGTGGCTTAAGAATCAGTTTTGTCCCAAGTGGAGGTTTTTTGTACACACACTGCTCCAATGTATCAGCAACAAGTCTGGTGGCTGGGATCAATTCTCTACCCAATTGGGTTGTGGTATTGTCTGTCTTTCCAAGGGTTTAACTTATAATTTTTCTAAGTTTATTTTTGATAATATGCTTGAAAATATTGAGAAGAAAAAGCATAAGTTTTTAATGTATCCTAGGTTTCTACAAATAATTTTAGACATAACCACACAAGACAGAGTCCATATCCCCATTAAGGGTCTTAGTTCTAAATTATTTGCTTCTATGAAAACAAACTATGATGGGGTACATCACCCTCTGTTAGCTGCTATGTTGCCACATGGTAATGATGATGCAGGTGAGGGTGATGCTACTGGTGATATACCCTCTCAAAATGCTGCTGATGATGGTAATCCATCATCTTCTGGTGTTGCTGCTGATGGTAATCCATCAGTGGTAAATGATGGAGAGCCATCTACAACTGCTGAAGCATTACAGGTTTCTCCAGACCAGCCTCCACCTTCCCCTTTACCTCTGTCAACTAGTCCTTTTACATCACCCTCTCATGTTGCTCCTGATGAGCTTGTTCCTGAAGTTGAGGAGACAATTCAGTCTCTTGGTACTCAAGTACCTACATCTCTTGAACGTGAGATTACTAGACTACCCACACCTAGTCCTGTAAGAGAGCCAATTGATGAAGGCTCTCCTAATGTTGTACATATGTCTGTTTCTCCTGACAGGTTCAATGAAGCTCCCATTACCACTGAGCAATCCCTTGGTGGAGCTGAGGACCCTATTACTCTCACCTCTGTATATGATTTGCTTTGCAGGTATGTTAAAAAGACTGATGATCTTCAAAAAGAGCTTGCAGATACCAAATCTTCTCTTGGTGGTGAGATTGAGTTGTTGAAAGAGAGGGTTCAGGAGTTAGAAACTCAACGTGGTCAGCAAAAGAAAAGAAAGGTTGTGATTGATGCTGATGAAGTAAATGAGGATAGGAATTTAGATTCACTTGAGATCTTGGCTGAAGTTGCTCAACAGACTCATGCTTCTTCTCCCAAAGTTGCTGAATCTTCAAAACTAAAAAAGCCCATTCAGTTCAGCAGAAGAAATAGAAGACAGTATTTGGCAAAGCAGTCTGCTGAATCTTCTAAGGTGTCCAATGTTGATGAGATTCCAATGACAGATGCTGGTGATACTCTTCAGGATAATGAACTAATCATTGATGTTGCTGCTGAGAAGGCTACTGATGGGGTTCACACATCAGTAGATTCATTCTTTGTGGCTGGCAAAGAGTATAATAATTCACCTAGCATTGATCCATCTGTTCCTGAACAAGTTTCTCATGAAGACACAACTGCAACTCCCCATACTATAGGATCTGCTGATACTGTAATTGATTTAGATGTTCAAGATTTACCTGCTGATCCTCTGGAGGAGTTAGTCATTCCTCATGATGATTCTGCTGATATTACTAGAGTGTGTGATGATGATCTTATCTTAGAAGAAGAAAGACTTGAGCAAGAAAGACTTTTGAAAGAATGGGAAGATCATAAGAAAAGTACAGAATTGGCAAAGGAAGAACAAGCTAAATATGACTTAGAGTTTCAATCTGCTACAAACAAGTATGTCTCTACTTTGCCTCTTGAAAGACAAAGAGAATTGGATGCTGCAATTCCAAATTTTGATGAAGCAGATTGGATGCATATTGGGGAACATGTTGATATAAATAAATGACTAAAAACGTTATTCGTATCTTTCGATATCTCTATGTTTTAATAATCACAAAACGAAAACTCATCAAACCAAAGATCATGACATAAACAAGTATTTAGTAGTAAATACTCATCTTTACCATCTAATCACTTAAGGTATGAATAAACAAAGTGTCTAAATGCATTATAAGATCAAAGGAACACTTTTGTTAATCACTAGATATTTATAAAATGTCACAAAACATTTTATATCTTTTATAAAATATTTTTGGCATTAAAAGAATATGTTTAATTCATTACAAATTTCTGAATTCAAATTTTCAACCAAAAATGGCAAATCTAATCCAGAAAAATTTCCCTCACAAAAGGACAAGAAAATCCAACGTTCAGGAAGGCGGCCCCCTTAATTATACTAGGCGGCCCCCTTAATCATTAAGGGGACCTTCCCCTAATTAAGGGGACCGGCATGCTCTAGAACAGTATTTTCTGGCCCTTTAAATACTGGAAAATTCCACATATTTTTCTCACCTTTTTATACTAAAAACTTTCTGATCTAAACATCCATTTCCATCCTCTAAAAATCCTTTGATCATATATACATTAATCTTTGTTTCAAAGTGATTCAAGCCTCAACACTCAAGTGCAAAGAGAAGAATACTTCTATTAGAAGTATTACAACTTAGTAACATCTTGCTATCTAAGTTGCTTGTTTATCTCTTCTTGTAAATCCTTCATATTTTGGTGAATAAGGTGTATGTATTAGTTAGCTAGATTTAGTTATAAAATCTAGAATTGTTGTAAGTGTGAAGTGGAACTTGAAGTGAAGAAGTGGTGTTGGATAGTAGTGGTAATAGGAGATAGTAGCAATAGTGACTAGTAGTGAAGAAATTGAAGCTTCCAAGTGGAGAAGACTAGAAGACATTAGTGGCTTGAAGTTGTGAAGACATTAGTGGCTTCAAGTTGTCAAGACATTAGTGGCTTCAAGTTGTGAAGACATTAGTGGCTTGAAGTTATGAAGATATTAGTGGCTTGAAGTTGTGAAGACGTTAGTGCCTTGAAGTTGTGAAGTTGCAAGACATTGAAGTTGTGAAGTATTTGTGAAGGCGTGAAGATACTTGTGGTGTGAAGAAGTATAGAAGAAGTGAAAAGGTGTGAAGAAGGTGTGGTGTGATATTTGTTGTGAGATTGGTTCTAGCTATGATTAGAACTCGAGATTTTGCTTTGTGTCGTAAATTGGTGTAAGCTTTTGGTGTGTACGGTTTTCTCCGCCATAAGGGAGGTTATTGACTTAGTGAAGAAAACTTTCGAGTTCGGTGCTCGGGGAGTGGAGTAGGGCAAGGAAGGTGTCCTTGTAGCCGAACCACTATAAATCCTTTGTCTCTCGGTTTGATCTTTCCATCTCTCACTCTTTGCTTGCTTACTTATTAGCTTTTCGTACATTGTTATAATTGTGTGTTGTGAATATATTGATTTCACATAAAGATCAAACTAGGTTCCATTTACAACATTAATTGTACATTAGTAAAATATAAGTATATACAATTATTAAAACACATATACATATATAAATACAAACTTATATTTAAGTGAGATATATGAAATTATAATTTCTATTCAACACTTTAAATAAGTAGTGTCTATGTGATGTATGTGAATTAATTTGTATCTATACTTTAGCTTCAAAGGTCTTTTACAATTAGCATCAATTCTTTAAAAGCAACTTTTATTAAACGAAAAAGACACAAAACTATTCAACCCCCCCCCCCCCCTTCTAGTTTTCCACAGAACAAGTGATTTCTACTCCTGGTTTAGCTAGAGATATTCTTGAAAATAATGTTAGTGAAGATGATTTGCTTCCTGGAATAGTTGAGATACTGAAACAAAGGAAGAAAGAGGCAGCTGAAAGAATTGCCAAAGCAAAAAGGGATAAACCAATGACTCAAGCACAGCAAAGAGATTTTATGAGAAATTTTGTGAAAAATCAAAGCAATGCACTGTATAATAATGCTTGGACTAGGAAACAAGTTTGGTCTTTTTCAGATGAACAATTGGTTCTTCAGTATAATAGAATCAAGACTAGATTAAAAAAGGATGGAATGAGTACTCCTAAGCTTGTTCCTACTCTACTTGCTATTGATGCAGAACCACATTCTAAGAGACTCAAAATTGATGAAACTATTTCTGCTAATGTGCCTGCTATATCTCTATCTTTTTCTGCTGATGTTGTTCATACTCTTGATATGGGTGTTCCTGCTATTGATCAAGTACCTTTACATAGTGTATCTACTTTTGCTGATCCAACAACTGTTGTTACTTCATCTGTTATTGACAAAGGAAAAGCCAAAGTTGTAGCAGAAGATATTCCCTCTAAAAAGAGAACAAGAAGACAAATGGAGGAGGAGAGATTGGGTGAAGAAGCTGCAAAGAGGTTGCATGATGATCAACAAGCTAAAATGGCAAGATTTAATGAGCTCAATGTGAGAGAAGTAGAGCTTGCAGCTGCTAGAGCTAAACAAGTTAGAATGGAGATGGATGCCCAAGCTGCATCTGTTGCATTTGATCAATCTTCTGTTGAGGATTCTACTGATGTTCCATTAGATCTTCCATCAGTAGAAACACATGCTGCAGAAGATGTATCTGCTGAGGAGATAACTACTGAAGAACCTTCTTCTCCACATGCTACTATATATATTCCTGAAATAGGAGAGCCAAAAGAATGGCTAGAATGAAGGTCTCACACCCTCCTCAAGTGCATAGGGTAGTAGATGTAAATGCTGCTGATTCTTTTTTTTATCAAAGAAGGATCTCCTGATGATTGGCCAGAAGGTTTTAGGAGTGTTTTGGCTAGATGTGAGCTGTCTAGTAATGGACAGATCAACACTATTTATAGGCTTGATAAAACATCTCTGTCATTCACATTTCTACAAGAAATTTTACATCTTGTGGATCATCAGGGCTTAGTCACTCTCAATGAGTTGGTTACCAAGCATTATGCTACTCATACTCCTGAAGGTGCAGGCTTATTTCAATTGGGGGATCTTCAAGTGCTCATGGATTCTACTTCTCTAAATGGTTCTGGTTATGGGGTTTGGAAGAACAATCAGAGGTGGAAAGTATAAAAAGTTGGAAATTTTATCCTCTTCCTTATGTTCATGTCTTGGAGACTACATCTGGAATAAGGGTCATAATGTTCATTGAGAAGAATTATCCTCTAACTGTGCCTCTCATGGAGAAAATGCTTCAACATAAGTTGGAGATTCCTCCTGATCCAGTTGGGAATGCTAGATTGTTTGCTGAATCTTTGATTCGTTTGTTCAAGATCAGGATCAGGATTCCCAGAGCTGCTTGATGGTATTGTGTTGTATATTTCTTAAATTCTTATTATTTTCTTATTAAAAAAATAAAAAAATAATAATAAAAAAAACTAACAGATTTGTATAGTCTTGTGTATGTTGTATGCAGGTTCTGGTGTTGGTTCTTTCCACACCTTCTCTGGTTATCAACTTACCTAATGTTGACTATTCCATCAAAAAGTTGGCTAGTCCAAAGGGTACAGCTAAGTGTCAAATCTGTTGATAGCTGTAATAGTTTGCTAAAAACTATTGGGTACTCAACTCACCCATGCTTAACAGCTGAGAGTTTGATGGTTGTCAATTGACCATGGATTTTTCCTTATGGATTCCCAATAATTGGCTAGCCCACAAGTGTATGGATTGTGGTAAAGACAGTGGAAAACCATATTTGATATTTAATTTACTAAGGTTGTGGAAAACTAGAAGGGGGGTTGAATAGTTTTACGTCCTTTTTAAATTTATTTCCAAAATATTTTGTAGCTTATAAAAACTTTCTATTCGATCTCAAGTGAGTTCATGTAACAACCAATATAAGCAAGTCTAATCTAATATAGAAGTATTGAAATAGAATGAAGAAAAGATAGAGTTAGAAAGATCAAACCACAACACGCGAATTTATAGTGGTTCGGCTACAAGGACACCTTCCTTGCCCTACTCCACTCCCCGAGTACCACACTCGAGAGTTTTCTTTACTATGTCAACAAACTCCTTATGGTGGAGAAACCTTACACACCTTGGCTTACACGAGTTAACGACACTAAGCTAAATGTCGAGTTCTAATCGTAGCTAGAACCAATCTCACAACTTCTTCAAGACTTCACACCTTCACAACTTCTTCAAGACTTCACACCTTGTCAACTTCACACCTTCTTCTATGCACAACTAAATCACAACTACTACACTACTTTACAACACACCTAGTTTCTACAATCAACAAGTTCTCATAATACTTTTACAAATATCTAACACTACTACAATATGAAAATAGCTAATCACAACACTACTACAATTAAATGGATGTAGAGGAGTGTTCTTCTTCTTGCACTTGAGTGGATGAAGCTTTGGATCACTTGGAAACAAAGACTTATGAATTATATGATCAAAGGATTTTTGATATAGAAATGGAGGTTGGATCAGAAAGTTTTTAGTGCAAAAAGGTGAGAAAAATATGAGGAATGATCCAGTATTTAAAGGGCCAGAAAATACTGTTCTGGAGCGTGCCGGTCCCCTTAATTAGGGGGCGGTCCCCTTAATGATTAAGGGGGCCGCCTAGTATAATTAAGGGGGCCGCCCTCCTGAACGTTGGAAAAGTTTTTCTGGATAAAATTTGCCATTTTTGTTTGGAAATTTGAAATCATATCTTTGTAGTTTAATACAACAATACCAAAAATGATTTACTAATATATATAAAATGTTGATATCATTTTATAAAATGTTATGTCTTAAGACAAGGCTTCCTTTGATCATGTAATGCATAAGATGCTTAGTTTATGCATACCTTAAGTGATATTAGATGTAGAGGTAAATATTTGTTACTAAATACTTGTTTACGTCATAATCTTGACTTAATTTAGTTTACATTTTGTGATTATCAAAACATAGAGTTATTGAGGAATATTAATAACGTTTTGAAACATTATTTATATCAACAATCTCCCCCTTTTTGATGATTACAAAACTTAAACTCATTAACTCAAAAGTTAGTTTTTAAACAAGTATTTTAGTGAGTTTATATTTACTTCTCCCCCTTTTTGTAGAATCAAAAAGGTTACGCCGACAATTTTCAAACGTGAAAATTTGACGGGAAGATATCTCCCCCTTGATGTGTACTCCCCCTCGTTTGGGGGCACCAAGAGGACGAGCTATGGAATGCTTGCAAGACAAAAATATTAGAAGCACAAGTATATACATGCAAATATATATATAAGGTGATAAGAATATGAATAAGCATGATTAAAGAGAAACATTCATATTAAATCAAGAGTTGTGTCAAGACACAACAATACAAGTAGCATTAAGAAAGATTACAAGTAGGATATCTATTACATAAACTAACAACTAGAAGAATATTTCATCATGCAAAGAGTACATGGGCTTCATAGAGCTTGCAAGCAAAAGGGTGGTAAAGGCTTTATTTATTAAGCATATCATATGCTTAATTTGGTGAGCATGATGGTGATGGTGGAGGAATGGGTGAGAATTGTGGTGGAGGGATAATTGGAGAGGATGGTGGAGTTGGTGGTGGTGGTGGGTTAGTAAGAAAATGTTCAATATATGAAAACATATATTGAATTTCATCTCTACGACCAAAGATTATGGTTCGGTTTTGGATGCAACAAAGACAAGTATCCCCATGGGATTCAAGTAACCTCCAAGGCACGGGATTGACAAAGAATGGTGGTGTAATTGGTGGAGATGAGAGATGAGCATCAAGTGGTGTTATTGGTGAAAGTGAGATGGTAAGATGGGTAGAGATAGGTTCTTGTGTAGGATGTGGTGATGATACTTGTGGTGACAAGTGTGAATTGATGTAGTCATTGATTGATGAGGTTGAGGGTATGGAGGATGAGAAAGTTCCATGAGTGGAAGGTGTTTTGGATGGTGCATTAGGTGCACTTGGAGATGAGCATTTAGGTGGAGGTGATGGGGTTTTGTTGTCTTCATTTGTTAAGTCAATGAAGAGTTGTTTTGGAGGGATGATGACAATCTTTTGTTTCTTAGAGGCCTTGGAGTTTGAGGTGCTTGGTGGAGTCATGATGATTTAGATGAAGAATGGTGATTATGGAGGGAATTTATAGTATGGAAATGGTTGATTTAGGTATGTATTTGAAATGGTTGAATGAGATTCTAAAATCAGTTGGGTTAAAATGGGAAATGGTAGCTGATACTAGAGAAAGAGTTCACAAGATGCAAAAGAAAACAGTAAACCCAGTTCCAGATGGCCGGTCACCTTAATTGTATGTAGGCCCCCTTAATAATTAAGGGGTCCGCCTAGGAAATTAAGGGGGCCGCCCATCTGGTGTTTTCCCAGATGACAAGAAACCCAAAATTTGCAGAAATGGGTGATTTTTCAAGTGTGTGTTTCCAGCAAGCTCTATTAGAAGTATATACTCTAGGAATGATGATATATAAATATATATATAAACAAGTTATGCATGCAAACAAACATATTATATTTCACTTTTAAAAGAAACATAGCATAGCATTAAAATATGATGAAGATGGTAGCAAGATAATAGTTAAAGTCTAAGCATCATCCAAGAAATAAACAAGAGATAACATAAGTATTTCCGAATAAATCGGACAAATAACAAGCCATACAAATGTCTAATAGAGAATAATAATAATAAGTAGCAATACATCAACATCATCTACTTCTTCTTCTTCCCAATCATCTTTCTAAACATCTTTCCAATGGATTTGAATCCTCCTTGAATTTCTTCATGCATTTGTTGTTGTTGGTTGATAATGGACGTTTGACGAGTGAAGAGAAGTTCATCGGTACGTTCATGAGGAAGAGGAACTCGATACGTGGTATAGTCAAGATCAGGAAGATCATCAACAAAGGTCGTGGGGGATGGAGTACTAACACGTGAGGTGTCTTCCTCCTCCTCATCATCATCATCACGATGAGATGTAGACCCACGAGGCATAGAAAACAAAGGAACACGAGATTTTCCCTTGTCACTTCGAGAATGACGAGTCGAACAAGAGTAAGTTGGTTCAAAGTAGGAAGGATTTCCACGTAGTAATGTCTTTGAAGATGTGGGTAATGTTCCATGACATAACGATAAAGTCGTGTAAGGAACATACCGTAAGGAAGATTGGCATTTGGGGTGTTTTTGGCGGACATGATTCGATGAACAAAAAGATAAGCCAAATTGTAGTTCTCTTCAGCAACTACACAATATAACATGTGGGCAATGCTTGCCGTGACATGATCACGGTGACCACCAGTACCAAATGCATTCTCGCGAATGAGTTCTTCCCACTTTTTCATATCGTGGCTTAGCTCTTTGAGGAGGATTTGATTTGCATGAATATCGACATTCTTCGACTTGATTACTCGACTAGTCGTATGACGTTCTAGTTCAAGCAGTCTACGAATGTCTTCAAGACTAGGAATCTCATAATAGTATGGGTCATCCTGAGGACGATTTATTTCAAGAGAGGAAAGATCCCATTCATTTGAGAATACGGCTTGGCCGTTGTATGGGATTTTAAGAATTTGTCCAAATTGAGCAAGAGTAAGAGTGATGAATTGATTTTGGATCATGAAGGAAATAAGGAGATGACCATAGGGATCAGTTTGCACCGTCACTTGGCTATAGAAGTCGAGGATAAAACGAGGAATGATTGGTTCGTTGATTTGGTAAAGACATTCAAAATGAATATTGGAGAACATTCGTTCGGTTTGATCAGAGTCATAGAAAGATGGATCGACAATTCTTCCTTCGTGAATGTTTCTATTTTCAATGGGACGATAGAAACATGCAACTGAAGGAGACATGCCAGGAGTAGAGGAAACATTTGGAATGTATTGTTTGGTTTTGGGGACATCACCAACCGTGGTCTTAGGCATTTTCACCTAAACAATATAACAACAAAAATAAAATTAAGACAAAAACAACTATCATGCATATGTTATATATATATATATATATATATATATATATATATATATATATATATATATATATAAAACTGGAGGCGTTTGACTATTTTTTGCCACATATTCATGGTCAATGCCCAGTCATTGCCAAATATTCATGGTCAATGCCCAGTCATTTCCACATATTCATGGTCAATGCCCAGTCATCAAGTTTTGAGCGCCATGTCATCAGTTTTCGTCCACCTAAGCATAATTCCAATGAATTAAAATTCGGAATTTATTGTTGTAAAAATGACTGTGAAGGGATTCGAACATGGGGTGTTGATGACATCAGTAAGGATGATAACCACTAGACCAACCCATGTTTTGAATTATATCTTGCAACTCCAAATCTATAAACCTTAGCAACCAATTATATGAGATAAGCAGTAGAATCCCTACAAGTTAGGTAGCCCTAATTAAATATATAAACCTACGTAACAAAAATCACAGATTATTGATAAATATCCTTTTTCTCGAAACCCTAAACACGGTTTGAGGCTGTGCTTTGCAATTTGATGGACATGGTAAAAACTACACGATCATATACGTATTATCAAGTCCCAAAAGGTAATATTTGAACAGCTATCAATTTTTACATATTTATGTAATTGAAATTGTTTTCTAATGATGTTTTATTGCTTCATTAAAACGTAAAAAACATTGTAAATACTTTATTCACAAATATTTTTTATGGTGTTTCGATACATAGATTCATAGTCTTAACTTTGATCTTCTTATAAGCTACAAAGGAACTCTCAAAAGAAGCCTAATGTTGAGCCTTTATATATGTACTTTGCTAAGGTTGCTGAAGAAGAGTGCCGACACTCGGAGGCAAAGATTTGGAATTTTATTAAGGCTTCCAAATAGGTAAAAATATGTATTTTGTTGTGTTCTATTCTACAAGTTGTACCTGGTTTAGAATTGGTTATCCTTTTTAAACTTTCGAATACAGTTGCAGCGAATGAGAGATTCATGAATTTTATAGGCTGGAAGGTGGAGAGAGTGAGAATTGGTATTTGCATGAAGATGGTGACAGGTAAGTTATTTGAACGTGTACACTTTATGGAGGAAACCTCACGATCGGTAGCCCAAGGTATATTCAATCTCTGTCGCGTTTGTGTTACGTCATTTATATGTAGAACATATATAACTATTCATGATTATGCTCATTAAAGTATGTAACGGTCTGTTATCACACATTTATCCATATCTTCCAGGCACTGTATTTATAAGTATCAAATGATGGAAATTTATAACCACTGATGTCATCATGATGATGAATTCGGTTTTAAACTGCTTTAACCGCTGCCACTCTTGAAACATTTGCTGCTCGGTTAGCTGATGTTATAGCTAATTGCCTCTTTTTTGTTAACACTGATGGTGGTTGAAGATAAGAGGTTGATCCAGTAAAATGCATAAATAGATTTGTGTTTAGATTAGGTGATGATGGTTATCAATATCATGTCGAATTTAGAGTTACATTATTGTTTGCTAAGCAGATGGTCAGCCAAGGTCATATCTTGGATACACAGTTAACAGTTTTGTTTGGCTTTATAATCTTATAGGTGTTCTTGATTATAACCTGTTAGATTTTGTGTTAATTGCTACTACTCCTGCGAGAACAATTATTTAGAAGTTAGAGGCAAGCCAGGCAGGCACTTCAAAGAACTGAAGATCTTTTCTCATTTTCACATTTGGTCTCATGGGAGACAACTAGGTCTAAAAAATGGGGGCAGCTTATGATATAATCCTTAGAAAAAGTGAGACGTGGGTCCTCTTATGCATTGCTAGCTAGGAACTAATCCTTGAAACCATACTGGAATCATTCAGGTAAATGTTCAATATACCCTTTCCAAAGTCTTGATAAAGATATGCTTAGGCTTTTAACTACTTTAAACCTTTATCGTGAATTGGAAACCTTGGCCTGTTCTTTGTATATTAAATGTCATGTTCACCATTTATTCTGATCCTAAAATTTCTTTCTTAGGCTGCATTGCTTGACAATGCCCTGCTCCTTGGCTTGCTGAGATGAAAAAGAAAAATGAATACTACAAAATAGATGGTGTGGCTAATATATAATATTTCTATACTGGAATCATTCAGGTAAATGTTCAATATACCCTTTCCGAAGTCTTGATAAAGATATGCTTAGGCTTTTAACTACTTTAAACCTTTATCATGAATTGGAAACCTTGGCCTATTCTTTGTATATTAAATGTCATGTTCACCATTTATTCTGATCCTCAAATTTCTTTCTTAGGCTGCATTGCTTGACAATGCCCTGTTCCTTGGCTTGCTGAGATGAAAAAGAAAAATGAATACTACAAAATAGATGGTGTGGCTAATATATAATATTTCTATTGTTGCGAAGTTATGAAAAAACGGGTCTGAGAATAAGTTGATGCATTTGAATGGGTAAAAAAAGAACTCTATTTGACATGAAATCAACCATTGGAGATGCCCTAAGCTTACATGTTTTGCCGGTTTTTAATACTCAAACCAACTTAACCAAACTGAACCATGAACACCTAAAATATAGGAGACGTTGGTTTTTTCAATTCGGTGTCTTGATCATTGCTCAAGCCCTAAGGGGGTGGTTGGGTTAGCTTACTTTTCGGACAAATGAGCTTATTCAAAATTGAAAAAGAACATAAGCTCAATTTATCATTCTATAAGCTTATCAATATGATGTTATCGCTTATTTTAGTTCGTATGCTCAACTTGATAAGCTTTTAAGCAAGAAAAAATAGACTTGTGAGCTCTTTTCATTTTAAATAATATCCTAAACCCAGAAAATAAGGTAATCCAGACGCCCCCTAAATGTACAACATAAAAATACTTGCTAACTAAATGATCATTTTCTTATGTAGTCATTGTTTTCACCTGTTCGTCTTTGACACATGTTCAATATCCGACTTTTATGAACTCATGGTGTTCATACATATTTGTCACATTGCATTGGTGGCGGTGGGCCACTAGGCAAGACCACGAGGAAAGGAGAAGGTCAATGTGGCAACATGAGGCTCCTTTTTAAGCAGCATAAAAGGGCGAGCAATATCAACACTTCCAATCTAATATGTACAAAAATTTTATGGATGAATTCCACAATATTGATGTTGACTTTATTGTCCTCAGATCTCATGCCTGATTCTGATGCCGGGGAGTATTCCTACAGGTACGAATCGCGTATCCAAGCATGCCTTTTGTCCAAGTACGTTTCATAGAAAAAAAGGTTTTTTTTTATTAATTTGACAATTCTTTTTAGTGGTTTGATTAATAATAACTCATTCATAAGTAAATAGCTGGATTTTCAACAAATTGGATTCACGATTCAGACCATTGGCTTCAACCCCTGAAACAGCAGATGGTCAAATGACAACAACAGCATCAGCTGGCTACCAAGGAGAGCCATATGCAGCTGATGTGAATTCACAGGTACTTTTCTATTCCTTTTGGTAGCCCAACTAGCTTTCTTTACAGTCATTTTAATTGCATCATAGTCTTTGAATTGGTCCTTTTAAGTATTGTGCTTTTTACTGTATGTATGAACACCGAAACTATAAGTGATAGCTTCATTTTTCTTTTGACAAAGATGCTGAGTTACATGGCTATTTTCTTGGGAACTGCAGAATTCTTTTCGTCTTTTATGTGAACATCACAATCAGCTCTCTAGGGCATGAGCCAACTGGAATTAGAGGATGAGGTTCATGAAGACCTTAAACGGGCCACAAGTGAGTTTGTTCTTGATGTGACAGTTATCAACCGAACCAAAAAAACGCTTTAGAATCTTTGTTTGGATTTGGCAACAATTTATTGTCCTTATTCATATTGACAATATTATGGAGTATATATCTCCAGCTATCTGTTGTGATGCCACTTTCAGAACTATGTGGGCTGAGTTTGAGTGGAAAAATAAGGTAATACTTCCTCTTAATTCTTATTCATATGTGCAGCTGGATATGTTGGGAAACGGTATTTTCAGCACCCGTGACGCGCAAGTACTTTTTGCCATTTTTTAATAATGGTTATATTAAATATAAAATACTGATTTATATGTTTCGAAATAAAATAATGTTATGTGGGTTGAACGCGTTCTAAATATACCTTTTTGACCCGTTTTGAAAACTACAGGTTGCTGTTAACACTTTAATTCAAGACGAGAAAGAATTCCTTGATCATATTATCAAATCCACCAACATGAAGTGCCTTATTGCACCGTAATTCATTTATCCTTATCAGTAAGCATGCTTTTTTTCTTCCCTTTTTCAACCTTCAACCAAGCAGGTAATTGTACTAAAAGACATACCTAATTACCTACACCCCGAGCAACACGAATCAACATGTTAGGTTCACTACATGTTCCCTTATATTAAGGATCGACGAAACACAACGAAGGTACTACAACAGATGTCAGACATGCGGAAGGAATCTAGCAGAAGGGTTCCCCCATTGGCACTGCCAGGAGCTCGGTGAAGAACCATTGCCCAACTAAAGGTATTTACACTAATACCGTACCAATAAATGCATAAAATAGTATACATATTCTAAATTTGCACATTCATCACACACAGCTACTGCTTAAAAGCCATTGTAACTGACGAAACAGCAACCGTAACAATCACATGCTTTAGCCCGAAGATAGATTCCTTTGTTACAAAATGCACTGACGTTCTTGCTGAGCTAGAGAACAAAGATCCATACACTCTCCCAAATGCATTAAGGAACCTACAAAACACAAATCATGTGTTCCAATTTTGGTTTCATAGGAAGCAAAATAGGACATCCAAAATTCGCCTTAGCAATACCAATATCAGAGTACTCCCAACGATGGTTTGGCACACGAATCATGCATTTATGAATTATTTACTTAAGCTTATAAAAGACATTAGTCCTATGGTCGATAACATGGTACAATTTTCTGTCCATATTTGCTGTGATTATTTCAATTATAGTACAAACGTGCAAAACCCAACTACTAGAAAATCAAAGTTTGGCACAGCCTGGGATTCAATCGGTATACCAATATTCTAACTGTCATTTGTTTATTGTATTCAGATATAAGTTGAAGCTAATATCTCAGAAGTGATATAAACCGTGAAACAAAGCGTTAAGGATGATAAGTTTCCTGAAATAGAGGTCGTCAAGATCATGGTGCATCCTATTATCATTCTGATTCTGCGTGACAGCTTCAGTCAAGTCATTATGAGCTATGTGGTTTACATAATTTCCAGAACTTGCGCCTGCGCCTCTTAAAGAGTTTCCCGTAATGTCATTACTGATGCTATTCCATTGTGAAGACCCACACATTAATGTTTGGAGATGTAGCTCTTGGTAGCAATCACCCCATAAGAATCCAACAAATGACTACAACTGATACTAAGGATGTGGCTGAAACCATATAACATGTACGTTATTTTTCAGCTAGCTCATAATAGTATATAAACTTTGTATGGTGTATAAGTTAAGTGGCTCTTTTTAAATATATGTCAACAAGTAGTGATGTCAATTGGTCATCTTTGTTAACAATATAATAACTATGGTAGGCTCTTCTTGGTATCATCCAATATATATGTAAGAGTACGAATTTAGCGGCATACCAGGAACAAAGATGATCATAGGACTCCAAGTCCAAGCAATGAATAAAAGACCTGAGAGCTAACTTCGACCAGGAGTGATGCTGTGAGATGCATTTGAAGAAACAATCCCACACAGTACCCTTGGAATTGTGTTGGGAATACAACATACAGAAAGGAAATCTACCCTCACATTCAATACAAAATCAGTTAACAATGATCTGCAGACTTTACTATATGATGTTAAAAGATATGGCCTACTGATGCTTGGATGTGTGTTTTGAAAAAATGTTTATTAGCTCGAAAACAATTGAATTTATATAACCAGATATTCAGTATCTTAACATTCAGTTCTTTATAGCAACTTCTTACATGTTTCTCTGAATCTGATTAGCTTCATCCTAAAAAATAAAAATACAATCATACTCATGTTTTTGAAGAACAGTCATGAATGATAATCAAGTATATAAGTTCCATAGATAGTTCAGACTTCAGACACAGATCCAAACACCCCAGTACCTCAAAAAGATGACCTGTAGTTAATCTATATCATATAAATGGAAAACCCCAAGATTTCTGGTGTAGTTTGATTCTGGCACAAAGAATTGGAGTATCGATATTTGTATAATCAAAAGTCAACTGCTCTATCATCTGTATTGACTCCTCCACAATCCATATAATCATTTTTAAAAACAGAAGCTGGAACTAATACACTAATTAAGATGAAGCCACAGTAAGCCAGCCACAACACTCCGCAACC
Source organism: Artemisia argyi (assembly GCA_030686995.1). Taxonomy (NCBI): domain Eukaryota; kingdom Viridiplantae; phylum Streptophyta; class Magnoliopsida; order Asterales; family Asteraceae; genus Artemisia; species Artemisia argyi. The sequence continues at coordinate 106,219,332 of CM060677.1, forward strand.
AAAATAAAAGATCAAATGAGTATGCGTATTGTGAACGAAAATATATAACATAACGAATGAAAATGGTAATAAAATGTTGTCTCTTATATCATTATTGTAAATACAATACATTTAATAAGAAAAACTATGAGAAAGCATTGCACTCAAGTACGTCTAGCGTGAAGGTTGTCTGCGAGGAGGCCGGTCTAGCATGTCCTGTGCTTCGAGACACAAGCTCATGCTTAAACACTCGGGGGTCGTCTGTCACATGTATTTGGGCCAATCTAGGGTTACCATATCAGTATGAGTTTTGACTCTCATTTGCTTCTCAAGCTTGTCTTTTCATTTGTACCAAAACAACCAACGATTATTATAATAAAATGTAAATTACTAATTCATAAGCTTCTTTAAAATGTGTCATCCATTATCATACTCCATCTCACTAGAATATATTAAATATCTTTGACATTTCTCTCTCATTATCTATTTCATTAGACACACACATATGGAGAGATATACATGTCCATTTTTTCATTTTGGGTCCACAGCTGAGTTCTCTCTGTTTGAAAACACATAGTGGTTCTGCGCATGGCTGAGAATGATGGAGGGGCAGCCGTTAATGGACATTATGGGGAGACACTTTTCACTCTTCCTTTTTGCCAAAAGGTGATTAATTTCTTCTTTGTTTCTTCTTCAGGAGTTCAAATCATATGCCATGACCACCCAATTTGGTATTTTTGTTTTAGTTTATTTGTTATATAACTTTAGAAAATCCATCAGTATCAAGGGGTTAAATGCATCAAATGGTATGCCTAGATGTGACCATGTTACATGTACGTTTCTTCATGATCTAAAAGTTAATAACCCTTACTGTTATAGTGTTATATGAACCATGTCTTAACTGACAAAAGAACTAAATTGGTCTATTAGATTTTTCAAGAAGGATCAAGCACATGCACATGAGTATTCAACATTTGTAAACACACACACACATACATACACACGCCTATACATGAACTATACATATGTACACGTGTGTATATTGCTTCATAAAAAGATAATCTAAGCCCTAAGGTTGCGTCTTTTATCATCTTTGACATGTGTATTTTTTGTTATTGTTGCTGTAATGGTGTAGGATTTATTATTCTTCTTTGAAATTCCCTTTTTAATGAGTAAATATTTATCATATAGCTCCTATGTATTTCTAATTATTACTTATGGTTTTAACTCTATGGCAGCTGATAGCAGAATTTTTGGGCACATACTTCATGGTATTTGTAGGTTGTGGTGTATAGTAGTGGGGGTAGACTCCAAAAGGAACCATGTGATTGGTTAAACCGAAATCTCCATAGTATGGGGGTTGGTGGTGATGGTGATGATTTACTCAGTCGGCCATATCTCTGGTGCCCATTTCAACCCTGCAGTCACCATTGCCTTTGCCTCTAGCAAGAGATTCCCTTTTAAAAATGTGAGTAAGTTAATATATTTAGGTTACATTATTGCCAAATGATGTTTGTTATTATTCTTTAGGTTCCCGCATACATGATTACTCAAATCCTTGGATCAATCCTAGCAAGCGGAACGCTACGGTTAATATTCAACGGTAGAAACAATGATCTAGGAGCAACAGTTCCCACGGGATCCAATCTCCAATCTTTGGTACTGGAATTCATTATCACATTTTATCTTATGTTTGTCATCTCCAGTGTTGCCACAGATGATGGAGCTGTTAGTACCAAATCACAAATTTAACCATTATTTGTATGATTTTAGATTCTTAATAGAGGTACCAAAATATCAAATTCATATACAATTAGAGCTGACATTCTATATTCGAATTAACAAAGTTAATTACATAATGAGATGAAAGTTGCTATGGGTACATGGATCATGGTTCATGGTTAAAATTCATCAGGCCTATGTAACATTCATCAACTAAACATTTGTATATGCGGCATCAAAAATATCATTTGCACATTATCTTATTTTGAATATTGTGCTTAGTAACAGTTAAAAGAGAGTTACAAATCAACAATTATGGAACCTTTTCTTCAAGGGTTTAGAATAACAAAAATGGAAGAAGGGTTGGATGAAGCTACACAACAACATTCATCAAATATAGTTAACATTCATCAAGTATACTTAACATTTATCAAGTATATTTAATATTCATTAATTAACATTCATAAACTATACTTAACATTCAAAAACTAACCTTACACCTCTTTCTTTCAAAATATCAACTTTCCGATCATTTTTTTACCCGCCTTTTTTTACAATAGTAAAAATAAGTGAATGATAACCAACATCATTAACCATAATTTCACGATAACTAAAACCATACGAATTATCATTATAAGTCATGCCCGCCCCTTGGGCGGGCTTTGATGTCTAGTATGTATATATATATATATATATATATATATATATATATATATATATATATATATATATATATATATATATATGCAATATATGTGGAACGAAATTCTACTTCGACCAAAAAAAATATTCTATGAAGTAGTTTCACAATGTTCCTTGTATTTTGATTTTAAACTCGTTTAGAATATATGATGTCAAAGAGTATGATATCATAATTCATTTTGAAGTAAGGCTAGATATATATTAGATTATATATCTTGCTTTTTCATAAGAGTTTGACTCAGCATAAACATGTTTAAAAGGTTAAAATATGAATTTTGGTTTTCAAAATATCTTTTTCAAGATAAACCAAACATTCCCTTAACTAGATGAATACAACCTAAAGCATCAATATATATATTGATTATATATCTTGATGACATCTATTGACTCTAATAGTTTTAACAAATTTTATGAGCTAGTTTTAAGTTTTAAATAACTACATATAATTATAATTTGTTCATGAACCAAACGCCCATGTTGTCTTCATGAACCATTTTATAACGAATTGAGAAGTATGTTTTGATTGTTTACAACATTAAATTAATATAATGTAGTAAGTTTTAACTAGTTTTTAAGAGTTATATCAACAATGTGCCTTTTGAAAAATGAAATTCAACAAGGGTTTATAGGCGATTAAAGATTTTGACAAAATGATGTGTTATACTAAGTTTGAGTTGCAATACATCATCCTAATCCTATGGGAAGCATTTGGTTGTTCAATTCCTAGCTTCTATTTCACTAAAATTTGAATTAAAATAAATTTTAATAAAATACCTAATTATTGATTAGACACCAAATTGAATGAAATGTGATGAAATGTATGTTGGAAAACTTACAAAAGATGTTGTTATACGTTTGGTTAGCGTTTGCCCCTTGCGAAACAACCCCGGATTGGTGATTTGGTGAAAGATTTTGATGGTTTTGGTTGTTTTGGTTCATACTCAGCAGAGGTGAGGAAGGGAATTATGAACAAATGGAGTGTTTGGCAAAAGATTTAAGGTGGAAAACGGATTTGAAAGTATCAGATGGCCGGCCCCCTTAAACATTAAGGGGACTGCCCCCGATAACAAGCCGGTCCCCTTAATTATTAAGGGGGCCGCCCTTTGAATTTTTGAATTTTCGCGGTATTAGTTTCTGGAACAAATATATTTATATATATATAATTAGATTTATAATATATCAAAAATACGTAAGCGTTTATTGGCACGATGATAAAATACTTAACAATTTTTAATTACCGTTTCGATAATTAAAATGTACCTTTGACAATTTTGGATAAAATGATCAAAGTGTTAAGTTGATGAGGGGTTTGAGGTGTGTTCGGGAATATGTGAATATGTATATATATATATATATATATATATATATATATATATATATATATATATATATATATATATATATATATATATATATATATATATATATATATATACGTATAAATGTGAGTGAATGATGGGTTGATAGGTGAGGTTTGAGAGATGATAATGGAGATAGAATATAGTCGGCGAAAGGAGTTTGTTTCATCCATAGTGTTCACGTGCGAAGGCGTTCTTACATGATAACAGTCCACTTGACTCATATCCCTTCATCATCATGAGTCTTCTAAAAGTGGACATAATAGAATTTCGTGTTGAACGTAAAAGATCAAAAGTAACACGAGGGGGAAGGAAAGGGTTCGATAACAAACAATTTCCTGGAGTTCTAGAAAGTCAACTAATGATGTATCTAGGTTATGTGCAAGCATATATATATATATATATATATATATATATATATATATATATATATATATATATATATATATAATAAGTATGAGAATATATGTATATATATATGATCAAACAAAGAGAGAAAGATAGAAAGCTATATCTATACAAACAACGTAATCAACCAAAGCATATTTAACTAAGCATGGCAATGAGTTGTGAAAGAATGGCGTACCCGGCGGTCTTCAACAAAAATCTTCAAAATCTTCAAGATGACATATAGACTTTGAAAAAGTCTATGGTGAGAAATCTTTCGATACTAGATTTCTTTCTAGCTTTCAAGGCGATTGACTTGCTTTGCTCTCGTTTTCCTTTGACCATTTCGAAATCTTTCTTTATAATTGCTTTGTAGACTTTTAAATTTCCAATTAATTCATCAAGTTGTAATGTTGACAAATTCTTTGATTCTTCAATAGCCGTCACTTTTGCTCGCCATTTTGGGTGAAGAGCCCTAAGAAACTTCCTGACAAAATTCTTACTAGAAAAATTCTCATCAAGTGCTTTTAAACTTGTGATGATAGTGTTAAATCTAGCAAAAGCATTATCAATTGATTCCTCTTCCGGAATCGTGAATAGCTCATATTGTTGAACAAGTAGATCTATCTTATTATCTTTGACTTAACTATTACCTTGGTGAGTTATTAATAAAGAGTTCCAAATTTCTTTTGCGGTTTCACACATAAAGATCCTTTCGTACTCTTTACGTGGTAGCGCATTATAAATGACCATTTTAGCTTCATTATTTTTAGCAAGTTTTCTTTTTAAATCATCATTTTGTTTTTCAAAAGGTACGATTTCATCTTTCATTGTTTTAGGGTTATTTTGAATAGGTAAGAAATCACCATTAGTAATAACATGCCAAAGATCTAGATCTTTTGACTTCACATAAGTTTCGAATCGATTTTTCCAATATAAAAATCCATCACTTTCAAATAGTGGTGGTCTTTGCATAGATTGCCCTTCTAAATTTTTTCAGATTCCATAGATCGTTACAAGTTTTAAAATACAATATATTTTAAAGATCTTGCTAGACGTGGCTCCTGATACCAATTGTGGAAAACTAGAAGGGGGGTTGAATAGTTTTATGTCCTTTTTAAATTTATTTCCAAAATATTTTGTAGCTTATAAAAACTTTCGATTCGATCTCAAGTGAGTTCACGTAACAACCAATATAAGCAAGTCTAATCTAATATGAAAGTATTGAAATAGAATGAAGAAAAGATAGAGTTAGAAAGATCAAACCACAACACGCGAATTTATAGTGGTTCGGCTACAAGGACACCTTCCTTACCCTACTCCACTCCCCGAGTACCACACTCGAGAGTTTTCTTCACTATGTCAACAAACTCCTTATGGTGGAGAAACCTTACACACCTTGGCTTACACGAGTTAACGACACTAAGCTAAATGTCGAGTTCTAATCGTAGCTAGAACCAATCTCACAACTTCTTCAAGACTTCACACCTTCACAACTTCTTCAAGACTTCACACCTTCTTCACACCTTGTCAACTTCACACCTTCTTCTATGCACAACTAAATCACAACTACTACACTACTTTACAACACACCTAGTTTCTACAATCAACAAGTTCTCACAACACTTTTACAAATATCTAACACTACTACAATATGAAAATAGCTAATCACAACACTACTACAATTAAATGGATGTAGAGGAGTGTTCTTCTTCTTGCACTTGAGTGGATGAAGCTTTGGATCACTTGGAAACAAAGACTTATGAATTATATGATCAAAGGATTTTTGATATAGAAATGGAGGTTGGATCAGAAAGTTTTTAGTACAAAAAGGTGAGAAAAAATATGTGGAATGATCCAGTATTTAAAGGGCCAGAAAATACTGTTCTGGAGCGTGTCGTTCCCCTTAATTAGGGGGCGGTCACCTTAATGATTAAGGGGGCCGCCTAGTATAATTAAGGGGGCCGCCTTCCTGAACGTTGGAAAAGTTTTTCTGGATAAAATTTTCCCTTTTTGGTTGGAAATTTGAAATCATATCTTTGTAGTTTAATACAACAATACCAAAAATGATTTACTAATATATATAAAATGTTGATATCATTTTATAAAATGTTATGTCTTAAGACAAGGCTTCCTTTGATCATGTAATGCATAAGATGCTTAGTTTATGCATACCTTAAGTGATATTAGATGTAGAGGTAAATATTTGTTACTAAATACTTGTTTACGTCATAATCTTGACTTAATTTAGTTTACATTTTGTGATTATCAAAACATAGAGTTATTGAGGAATATTAATAACGTTTTGAAACATTATTTATATCAACAAAGGTGATTTAATCAACCAAATAATTGACTAGTCCTAAGCAAACGGCTACAGGTAAAGACAATTCAAATCTGTTTATAGCTGATGATTTGCTAAAAATCATATGGTCATCAGTGTACCATAGTTTTCGAATTTAAACATTTGGCTACTCCAGTAGTAATGGCTATTGGTAAAGAGACATCAAATCCATTATTTTCAATGATTCACCTCTCACAAGAGTTAACACACCTGGATGTGATGAGAATAGTATGAAACTAATATGTTTTGATGTACATTTGGTCATTTGTAGCTGCAAAAATGGTGTTTTAAAGTTTTTACTGATCATATAGATCCTGCTGATGAAGATTCTTTGCTGATGATGTTCGAATTCAATCCTCTTGGTTTGTAACTTTAAAGATCTATCAAGAATCTTGAACTTAACCATGTCAAATTCAAGATTAGGGGAGGATTGTTGGAAATTCTGCTAAATAGAGAATTCTGCTGAAGTTACTGCTGATGGTTCCTGCTGAAGCAGTATATCTGCTAAACAATAGTTTCAGCATAGTTTGTTTCTACGAATATAGATATTCCGTGTATTTTGTTATTTAGTTTGGATATGCATGAGTTTATTTAGGAAGTGATAATGCATATCTCTTTAAGTTTATAGAAGATACGTTTCTTGTGAAACGGTTTAGGGTTCCTTGGCTATAAAAGGAACACACGATTATGTATTACGTACACGTTTTAGAAAAACAATTTCAGTATTATTCAAAGATCCATAGAGGATCAAGTATTCTTAGTAATCATTGTTTATACTTGTGTTTATTTTCCACTTCAGAATACAAGTTATAGAGATTTTCTTTTAGTGTGTTTGTGATTACATAAACATAACTAACAATCCACGAGTGCTCAAAGATCTATCAAGGTCTTAGGTTTAACAATTTTTCAAAATAAAAATCATGAAAACATTTTTTCAAAACTAATTAGTATTTTGTTAAAAACTTTAAGTTTACTTTAATTAGTATTAGTATTATTATTAGTATTATATATAAAAAAAACTACAAAAAGAATTATTTCTACAAAAAAAATCAGATTTTAGTTTACTAAACCTTAAGCTATCCTAATTCCTAAACCCAACACTAACCCACACTACACCATTCAACCTAATCCTAGCCCATTACCATCCACAGCCCAACTCCTACACTATCCAGCCCACACCACACCTTAACCCCTAACCCAACCCACACTACTACACAAAAGGCTAAAAACACTCCCAAACAGAGACTGGTTATATAAAACCCTATTCTTATGATAAAAAAAACTAGCGGGAATGGAAAGAACCGAGATTGGTTTTCTTCAAAAAACCAGTTTTCATAACGGAAAACGCATAAAAACTGGGTTTGCGTGTAAAAACCGGTTTTTTTTACACAATCAAAGACACTGGTGTGTAACTAACAACATGTTCCTATGTATTTATGTTATAGACACAGTTTTTGAAAAAAACAACCGGTGTTTGTATTCTTTATTTCGAACTTCCAAAAATAATGTGCAAGTAATTATTTCCAAAAAATAGTCGTTTAGAATAAAAACTAAAACACGCCATAAATGCTTATAAAAGAATAAATTAAAACCATCACAATTGCTCAAGAAAACCTAAAGATAGCATATTTTGTGTAAGACCCGTTGTTTTGATGTTTTCGTATCTTTTTACTTTTTTTTTAATAATCTATACGTTAAGTTGTTAGGCATTTTCCTACGTTTTCTTCCATTTTCATACATTTTGGGACGTTTTCATACGTTTCTGTCTGTTTTCGTACGTTTTTGTCTGTTTTCATACGTTTCCGTCCTTTTTCATACGTTTCTATTCGTCTTCGTACGTTTCCGTCCATTTTCATACGTTTCTATTCGTCTTCGTACGTTTCCGTCCATTTTCATACGTTTTCGTCCGTTTCGCCCGTTTTTATACGTTTTCGGCCGTTTTTAGACATTTTTATATGTTCTCGTCCGTTTTCATACGTTTTAGGCCGTTTTTAGACGTTTTCCTAAGTTTGGGCACGTTTTCATACGTTTCCATCCGTTTTCATACCTTTTTATACGTTTTTGCCCGTTTTCATACGTTTTCATCCGTTTTCATACATTTTCATCCGTTTTCACACGTTTTCATCCGTTTTCATGTGTTTCGTATGTTATCGTCCATTTTCATATGTTTTCATCGGCTTTCATACGTTTTGTAATACTCGTATATTCTTACATGTCCATTTTAATATGTGTTTTCAAGTATTTTTATACTTTTTCGTACGCTTTTGTGCATTTCACAAGTTTTTGTATGTTTTCGTTCGGACAAAAACGCGTGAAAAAGGATGAAAATGCATGAAAACAAATGAAAACATACAAAATGTCAAAACATATGAAAACGTATAAAAACGCACGAAAACGTCTAAAAACGTCCCAAAACATATGAAAACGGATGAAAACGTACAAAAATGTCTGAAAATGGCTGAAAACGTACAAAAACGGACATAAAAATATATGAAAACGGATGAAAATATAAGAAAACTGATAAAAACAGACGAAAATGTCTAAAAACGGCCAAAAACATATGAAAACGGACGAAAACGTCTGAAAATGGCGGAAAACGTAGAACAACGTTTGAAAACGGACGAAAACATATGAAAACGGATGGAAACGTATGAAAACGGATAAAAACTTATGAAAGCGGATGAAAACATATGAAAACGTTTAAAAACGGCTGAAAACGTATAAAAACGTTTGAAAAACAGACGTAAACATATGAAATGGACGTAAACATATGAAACGGACGAAAACGGATGGAAACGTATGAAAACAGATGAAAACGGATGGAAACGTACTAAAACGTATGAAAGCAGACGAAAACATATGAAAACGGACAAAAACTTATGAAAACAGACGAAAATGTATGAAGACGGACGAGAACGTATGAAAGCAGCTGAAAATGAAAACGGATGAAACGTGTAAAAATAAGAAAATGTTTTTATTGTGAGGTAGTTATTTGCCGTTAAAAAAAAATTTGTTTTTAGTATATGTGAATAAATAAGAAAAAAAAAAGACAAGAAAATAAGAAAGACAAGAAAATGGTTTAAGAATTACATCTTGAATTAAATCCCCACTATTAAATCAAATTAAATAAATTATGGGGATGTGTCATTCAATATGTAGCAAAATATATAACTATATAAGGGTATGTAAATAAACTTTTCTCAACCAAATATATGTTTAGGCATTAATTAAAAAAATTAATAAGATAAAAATAAAAACAAAATAAACAAATCGCTCATTTGTCCCTCTCTCTTATCATATCGCTCCTTTCATTTGTTCCAAAATCTCTCACAACCGAATCATCCAATGAACCAAAGGGCGACCTCCTCACAACCTAATCATTCGTAATTTTGTCAATCACTTTCATCGTCGTCGATCACCGTAATCATCAATGATAACTTTCACCGTCACCACTCCACCGTCTTTATCGACCCCCACAAGCGAAACCTAACACTAGCACCGTCGTCACCATCTCTGTCTCTATTTGGTCGTCGATCAAAACCCAAACACCGGCACCGTCGTCACCGTAACCGTTGTCAATCGTCATCACCATTATCAAGTTAGGTATAATACAACGATTCATTTACTATTTTGAATATTATAGATATGTTGTTTACAGCTAATTATGTGTTTATAAGTCTGTGTTAATATAAAGTCATATACTATTAGAGAGATGATTTGCATACTCTCCAAACTGATTGGCACACTCTAAATTTGAGTGTGTTAACATTTATACCCTCATATTGCTTTACATATTTTCACTCTGTGAGGGTATAAATATCAAGATACTATAATTTAGAGTGTACCAATCAATTAACGGAGTGTGCAAATCATCTCCAATCTATACTATCTATAAAACAAATATGGTCAAAGTAAAAAAGTGAAAAGTCAAGAAAGTGAAATGTTGAAAAAATAAAAAAAGAAATGTTGAAACTAAAAAAAGAAATGTTGAAAACATATGTTTAAAAAGGAAACTATTAATACACATCGAAAACCGGGTTGACCCAGGACGCTTCAAACCCGGCGGGTTGACCTGGTTTAATTTGACTTGTTTTTTGACCCAACCCGTCGGGTTGACCCAGTTTAAATTGACCCATTTTTCGACCGGAACAATTCAACCCCAGCCAGGTTGAACCGTGTTTCAAAACATTATGTTTAATCCCCAAATACTCAAACATTTATTATTTTTCGTTTATAACACAAACTTTATTTAATTACTAAAATTATCTGCCACTATAAAATCTCGTTGCTATACACGGTTATCGTCTAGTACTATATAAAACGGTTATCGTCTAGTACTATATAAAACATTTATAATTGTGGCTCTTACAAAAATTAAGATAAGAAAAGCAAATCTCAACCATTAGATTATTTTTAATCCCAACCATCCATTACATCACATATACATAAAATACTAACAAAATATAACAAAATACATACTAAAACACAATAAAACACACACAAACTCTCTCATATACCTTTTCCCTTTATTACAAAACCACCATCATTAAGCCGCTGGAACCGTTGCAAACACCACCATTAAACTATCTGGGATCCGCCACTTTTTAACCACAATTACCGGCGCTACTATCACCGGCACGGCCTTAACAACCACCACTATCAGATGTGGTACCGCCATTAAAGAAGCCACCACCACCGTATCCGCCGGGAACTGCCGTTACCACTCCACCATTGCCAGCACTGGTACCACCCTATCCGGCGCCAGTGGATCTGTCAACCTCCGATCTACTACCACCACCATTGAATCTGTCAAGAATCGCCTAAAAGTATATGCATTTCTCATATCTTTATATGGTTTGAAGTTGTGAACATTTGTTAATTGAAATTTTATATCAATTGTTCTTTTCTAAATGAAGATGGTAACTGATGATGATATTATATTCATATTTGCTTCAGGTCATTATGGTACTATTTTAAATAATGCTTTGATAATTTTAAAGAATGCTTCAGGTCATTGCTGGTAACTTATAATTTTAATGAATGCTTTGATACTATGAGCATTGTTGTTACTGATTTTGTATAGTGTACCGGTAAATCAAAATGGTACTATTGATGATGGAACAATGTTTTGATATAGGCTAAGCTCATATTAGTTTTAAGTATGATGCCTCTTATAACTAATTAGTGATATAGGCTAAGCTCATATTAGTTTTAAGCAATGTTGCAAAAATCGTGAATCGGTCCCGAGGCGGTCGAGGGCCGTGTAGCGATTCTTGGCCGATTAATCGCCGATTCCAAGGTCCAAGGCCGATTAATCGGCCGATTACCTTGTAATGGGGAAACACTTGAAAGATTTTTAAATCTTTTGTAAAAGGTGAGTAGTTGCCCACTATTGAGCATCATCACTAGTCTTGTAAGTGTTTTTCTTGATGTGTACAGTTCTTAAAGTAAACAAATTTACTAATGGACATATCACACTGCATGAGTTCTCACCCGATGGGAAGTTCATTGTTACTGCAGACCATGATTTCAAAATTTGTGTAACACACTTTTCATACCTTAGTTAGTGATAAGTGCGCAAACACTCATCATTTTTATCGTGTTTAAACTGTCAAAACATACAAAAACAATCGAAAAGTAATCAAAATACTTAAATTATCCCAGGGATTGTGTTTTATGTGTTTTAAATGCAAAACGAGCAAAAACAAATGAAAAAACGATCAAAGTTTGCAATATTGGCAGTTTCAGTCCCCCAAGTTTCAAAATTTGTCAGAAATAGTCCCTATGCATTTATTTTGAAATAAAAGTCAACCCAAGTCCCTAAAAAATCAAAAGTTATCAAAAACGGACTTTGGCTGATAAATTTGGAAAAGTTACATGTTTGGTCCCTGGAGTTTGGAAATTTGCAAAAATAGTCCCTGGGAATTTTGAAAATAAAAAAAATTTGCAAAATTGGTTTTTGGAATGTTAAACTTGGCAACAATAGTCCTTGGTGATACTTTGGGATAATTACACTTTCAGTCCCTTGGATTTGTTAAAATTGCAAAAATGGTCCTTGTGTAAATTACTACAACAAACCGGACCCTTAATAACTTCAAACCCAATCAAAAACCAATTCCAAGTCCATATCACTCCAGGCCCACAGGCCCACTCCATCAACACCCTCAGCCCACCACAACCAAATCCACCCCGTTTAATAATAATACTACTCCACCCCCATTTTTGACCCCAGCTTTGACCACCCATCTTCCACCTTTGCTACCAGCCAAATCCCTCCTCATCATCACCCCCTATTCTCCTTCTGCACACTCAACCTTCCCCCCCCCCCTTGGTACTCCAAACCAAAAGCTAAACTCCAAAACTCACCTCTGGCATCAATTATACTCAAGAAACAGCCAAGGATTTTTGGGCGCCAAGAATTTTTAAACAGCTGAGATTGTTTCTTCTAATCCAATGGTCAATATGTAAGCTGAGAAGAGTCCAAAGGCTTTCTAGAAACCCTAAATTGAAGCTATAAAAGAGAAGAAGTAGCAGTGAAGCTGGGTGTGTAGTTTTTAGCTTATTCAGTTTTTAGGTTAAAATTAAATGTAATTTACTTTTTTCAAGCAAACATTAGATTGTAATCTGTTTTACCTTAATTAATATCAAGTTTCATTTCAAGAATCCAAATTCTCTTTACATTGCTCAGTTTCATTTTTCTAGTCTTAAGCTGTTATGTAGTTTAAGCTTGTAACTTATCATAATTTGTTCACAAGCTCACATAATCTCTTAAATACTAGTAGAAAACATAAAAAGAGAACAAAAAAAGAAAAAAAAGAAAAAAAGAAATGGCCAACAGGGTACCTTAGCTTGTGACTGTGGAGGCTTATGGAAGTACGAAGTTGTGGAATTGGTAGGTGGACTTAACCTAGCTTGTTTATAACAAGCTAGGAGCTTGTTGCTGTTTCAAGAAGTTCTAGTTAAGCTAGTACAAAGGTTCACCATTTTCAGTTTTCATTTTTTCAAAGTTTTAGTGTAATATTAGCATAATTTGTAATTAGTAATCATAAATATATTTTGTTGTTTGAATCTGTTTATCCTAGCTTATTTGTGGTGTTTATGATCTGTTAGAAGTAACTTAGTCATTTAGATATAGTTTTGTCAAGCTTTGAACAATTTGCTTCATAAACTGTCACACAAGGTGTAATTGGATAATGGTGGTTTAAAGTATTGTTTGTTGGATATTTTTGCTTCAGTATGCTTATTTAATAATTATATAAGCTCTGTGATCAAGTTGCATAGTTTAAATCAGTGCATGCCTTCAAAGTCTTAACAGATTCACCATTAAAGGGGTGTTTGGATAGGTTGGTTCAGCTGAGCTTTTGAGCTTTTCTGTGCTCATAACCTTTTGAGACTTCTTTCTTAGGTTCATAAGATCACAGTCAAACTGTTGCATTAGTAGTTTTTAAAGCAAAAAGTCAAAATTATTCCTAACCTTCATTTGTAGTTAACTGTGGAACAGTTAGTGTCCAAGATCATTCACATCATTTCATAAATTGTAAATTTAACTTAATTCAGTCTCTAGGAGTCATATTATAGCTTAGTTAATCAGTAGGCTTAATTAGAAATTCACCAAAGTCAAACTGCAAGTGTTACTAAAAAAGTCAAAAGTGAAGTCTCAGATTTTTGTAAAAATTGAGTGAATTTTCATGATTTTTGTGTTGTGATTTGGGACCTGAAACTTGTTATGTGTTTACTCTACCAGTAGAACTTGTGATTTCTATAATTTTTATGTTTTTGTGATTTTTTTTATTGACTAAACTACCCTTGGAAGTGGACTGCAGGGCAAGGCTTTTGCCCTGTTCAGCAGACTCATTTCAACCCACCACTTTTGGTGGTGATTTGTGGTTACCCCAGTGGGTCCCACACCCCATAATTAGATTCTCCCAACCCCCTCCTACCAGGGAGTCTAAGTTGACCAATAGTTTGACTTGTGGACCTGTGGACCCCACCTGGATTGGCTCCCAAACTCTGTCCCCAATCTGTATCAGATTGCAATAAGCAAGTGCTTATTTGTTGTTGTGTGGCTTATTTGCTATGCTTAATTGATTGAAACTCACTCAACATTGATCAAACATCTCAGAGAAACCTATTTTCATCATTGTGGACCCCACCTTCTTTCATTTGAGCTTAATTACCTCCACAGTCAACAAAAGTCAACTGTTTTGGTGAATAAGCACTCAAAGTGCTTATTTCTTGGTTACATTAAAAGTGTTTTCACAAAAAGTTTTAGTTTTTAGTAGTAAATCAGTTTGGAAAAAGAAAAAACACCAAAAACCAATTTTAATTATAGTGATAGCTTCTATTTAATAGGAATTATCATTTTAATTTTCTTTTTAGCTTATTTATAAGCAATATATCATTTTTATATTTTTAGTAATTCTCTTTTAGGTTAAAGTAATTCTAGAAATTTTTCCAGATTTTTATTTTGTCTTTTAGTGGTATTTAGAATTAATTTTAGTTTAATTAATTAGTAATTAATATTAAGTAATTAAATAGCATAATTAGATTTTATAAAGTACACCCTAGTTTTTACAATTTTTCTAGCTTTTATATAAGTTAAAACATTTTTATAAATTTTTCTAGAATTTGTACTGTTCATTTTCTATTTTTAATAATATAATTAGTTTAATTAGAAATTAATAAGTAATTAGATTAATAATTAGTAAATTAGTTTAAAAATACATAAAATCAACTTTTTATAATTTTTTAGGATTCCTATGATGGTTAATTAGATTTGTAAAATTTTTCTTAATTTTCTAAGCCTTTTTAGTATTTTTAATAATTCTAATTAGTTTAATTAGTTAATAAATCGATAATTAGTAATTAATTAATAATTAATAATTAAATAGTGTAAAAATAATTTTTCTTTTTCTTAAAATTTTCTTTATTTATTAGGATTGTAAAAATAATAATTTTACACTTGTAACCTTTTCTGTCCATCAGTTGTACTTTTTGTTTCGTTCGTCTGTGTACGTTTTTAATTAAAACGTACACTTTTAGGTTTTAGCTCAAATCTTCATAATCTTAATTCCCGTAATCAATCACGTAGCTTTCCTAAGCTATATTTGTCAATAATTTCCAAATAATTCTTATCACAACCCTTTTCTGTGAATAATCACCCGATCACAAGTATACTAAAGCACAATCCACACCTCGTCGGGACATAACGACCTGGTGATACCTTATATTACCCGGAGCATTGATCTAGGCTATTTGACTTTGTTGACTATTCTTTGGTCAATTTAAGTTGACGGTTTAGCATCAATCAATTTTTGGTGCCGCTGCCGGGGAGGTGTGCGCGTTTCTATAGCGTCATTTGAGATTAGTGTTATTTCACCTCATTCACTGTACAAATACCGCCACTTTTGTAAATTTTAAATCAAAACACACAAAAAAAAAAAAAAAAAAAAAAAAAAAAAAAAAAAAAAAAAAAGTCATTAACACTTTTCCTAAAGTGTTAAAACACCAAAAAAAAATAAAAACAACAAAACAGATCGTAACGTTTTCTGAATCGGTTTTCTTGTAAGGCAATTCTTAAAGAGAAACGATTTTGGTAAACGAAACGATACCAAAAATATTTTCCAAAAGTTTTTAAACCCATACACAAAACCCAAAAACATCCGTCTTTTCTTGTGAATAATAATAATTACATAAAAACCAACCGTCGCAAACCAAGACAGAACACCTACCAACTGGGGGTGTGAACATAATAAGTTCCCAAACAAAAGATAAAAACTTGCATTTGTATCCTTGTGAGTGGTGTACCTTTCTTAAAGAAGCCATTCACTCGTGATTATTGGTTTAAGTTCACTGTGGATTTGCCTCGATTTTGTTTTGATTGGTTTTTGTTCCTAGTGCATGCGCACTCGTTCTTCTAGGTCTACTAGCCCATTACGTGAGCTTGTACGAAAACCTAGAAGACCTCGTAGACGTTCAGCTCCAACAGTCGGATCTGAGATCCGTACTGTTGCCACACCCACTGTCACCATGGCGGAAGACCGCCCCATGTGTGAGCTTCTCCAAGCACCCATCGAGGGTTACGGAGATGCCATTGTTGTTCCAGCCATCGTGGCTGATAGTTTTGAGCTAAAAACCGGGTTACTCAATCTTGTAACCTCAATTCAATTCTACGGTTTTGAGAGGGACGATCCTCATGCTCACATTCGGTAGTTCAATAAAATCACATCGACCATCAAGTACAAGAATGTCCCCTGTGAAGCAATAAAACTTATTCTCTTCCCATTCTCCTTGGAGGGACAAGCCCGGATTTGGCTTGAAAAACAACCTCCACGATCTATTGAGACTTGGGAAGATCTTGTCAAAAAGTTTGTGAATGAATTCTTCCCACCTTCTAAGACCACGAGTCTTAAGAATGAAATCACCAAGTTCACTCAAAAATATGATGAATCTTTTGGTGAAGCGTGGGATCGTTTCAAAGAATTACTTCGCAAGTGTCCACATCATGGTTTCTCTGAGTTGATGCAACTCGATACTTTTTACAATGGCGTGAGCCAAGCTGATCAGGATTCTCTCAATGCCTCCGCGGGAGGTAATTTCTTGAGTAGAACCACAAAAGAAGCTTTGCAAATCATAGAAAACAAGTCCAAGGTCCGCTCTACACGAAGCAAACCGATTGTTTCTCAAATCAATGCGGGTCCTTCCACTTCATCTTCTGTGAGTCAATCTAGCACGGATGCTAAGATTGACAAGCTCACTGAAGCGATCCAAGCTTTGATTCTCACCCAAACAAAGAAAGTTTCATTTCCACAACATCCTCCACCTGCTGAGGTTAAAAAAGTGGAAGTCTGTGTAACTTGTGGTGGGCCGCATGCCTACTACAATTGCACAGCTACTGATGGTGCTCCATATGAAGCATGAAGCTCATGCTGTAGCCGGGTCCCAAAATCAAGGAGGCAATCAATATCGCCCTCCTATGGACCCTAGCTATCGTCCTCATCATCATTATCCTGGACCTCCTGGTTTTAATCAAAACCAAAATGTCCAAAACCGTGGCCAAAATCAAAATAGAGTGAACCAAGGTTATCAAAACCAAGGTAACTTCAATCAGGGTCATGGTTTTCACAATCAAAACCAAGGGTTCCAAAATCAAGGTTTCCAACAGCAAAATCAAGGAAACTTTAATCGGAACCAAGGTCAGGGTAATTACAATCCGGGATATTTTCATGGAAACAACAACCCTAATCAGGGTAATTTTCAAAATCAAGGTCCCAATCCGAACAATCGAGCTCCAAATATTCCTAATCCGAATCAAGCCATTGTTCCAACCGGGCCTTCATCTGACGAGTTGTTGAAACAATTCATGAAGTCCCAAGAAGAGTTGAACAAGTTGCTGGTTAGCCAGATTTCTGACATCAAGAAGTCTTTAAATGATCGACCCTCGGGCTCAGGTACTACTTTATCAAGCAACACGATCGCTAACCCGAGGGGCGATGCTAAGGCGATCACAACACGAAGTGGTGCTTCATATGATGAACCCGCGATTCCTACTACCTCTTCTTCCTCTCCTCCAAAGGTAGTGGATCGTGAACCTGAGGTGACAAAGGACAAGGTGCAAACTCCTAGCCCACGAAGTACAGCACACGTCCAACCTCAGGTTATTCCTGAAACCAGATGTAAGCCTGGAGTTGTCTTTGATCCACCAGAAACTCCAGTGGACAACCCTAAATCCAAAACTTCTATTCCCTATCCATCACGTCTCAGTGAACAAAAGCTCCGCGAAAAAGCTAATCACCAAATGGATAAGTTTTTCCAAATCTTCCAAGATTTGCACTTTGACATTAGCTTCGCGGATGCTATTCTCTTGATGCCCAAGTTTGCATCGACAATCAAAAATCTGTTGAGTAATAAAGAGAAACTCTTTGAGATGGCAAGAACTCCTTTGAATGAGAACTGCTCAGCAGTTCTTTTGAAAAAGCTTCCTGAAACGCTTGGAGACCCTGGGAAATTCCTCATTCCTTGTACTTTCCCGGGTATGGTTGAATGCTTCGCCTTGGCCGATCTAGGTGCTAGCATTAACCTGATGCCATATTCTGTGTGGAAGAAACTCTCTCTTCCCGAACTTACCCCCACGTGCATGACTTTAGAGCTTGCCGATCGTTCGATTTCTCGTCCCATTGGCATTGCCGAGGACGTATTTGTTAAAGTGGGGAAATTCCATTTTCCGGCAGATTTTGTGATTGTTGACTTTGATGCCGATTCTAAGGTCCCTCTTATTCTTGGGTGGGGATTTCTTAGAACTGGGTGAGCTCTTATCGATGTATTTGAGCATGAGATCACATTACGTGTTGGAACGGAAGCCATAACCTTCAAACTAAATCAAACTTCGAGATACTCCTCCGATTATGACTGTGAATCGGTGAATCAAATTGATATCATCGATGTTGCTGCTGAGGAGTATGCTCAAGAGATTTTAGGTTTCATTGATGATTCTTCGAGTGAAAACCTCACTCAGTCTTCTCACCCCATCATTGCCAATTCTTCTCCTTCCCTCACTCCGTTTGAGGGAAGTGACTTCATCTTAGAAGAAATGGAGGCGTTTCTCAAAAGTGACTCGATTTCCGATGGAGTCGATAACCAAGAGATCGACCTCGAGAGGGATATTCTCATACTTGAAAAATTATTAAATGAAGATCCCTCTCCTCTTCCTGTTCTACCACAAACACTTCATAAGGAGGAAGTCAAAAATGTTGAGAAAACTGATGACTTCCCCGAGGTTGAACTTAAGGACTTGCTGCCTCATCTTGAATATGCATTTCCGGAGGGTGATGATAAATTACCCGTCATAATTGCCAAAGACTTAAGTGATGAGGAAAAGGCTACTCTCATAAAGGTTTTGAAATCTCATAAACAAGCAATTGCTTGGCGACTCTCCGACATCAAGGGAATTGACCCTGAATTTTGTACTCACAAGATTTTAATGGAGGACGACTTCAAACCTGCAGTCCAACAACAAAGAAGGGTGAATCCAAAAATTCATGAGGTAATCAAACAAGAGGTTTTAAAACTTCTTGATGCCGGATTAATTTACCCTATCTCGGACAGTCCTTGGGTCAGCCCAATTCAATGTGTTCCAAAAAAGGGTGGCATTATTGTTGTCACAAATGAGGAGAATGAGTTAATTCCAACTCGTTTGGTTACGGGTTGGCGCGTCTGCATTGACTATCATAAGTTAAATGATGCCACCCGTAAAGATCATTTTCCTCTGCCCTTTATGGATCAGATGCTCGAGAGATTAGCGGGGAATGAGTATTATTGCTTCCTCGATGGTTTCTCGGGTTACTTTCAGATTCCCATTGATCCGCAAGATCAGGAGAAGACCACGTTCACGTGCCCCTACGGAACATTTGCTTATAAACGTATGCCATTCGGCTTATGTAATGCTCCGGGCACGTTTCAAAGATGTATGATGTCCATATTTTCCGACATGATCGGGAAAACTATGGAGGTTTTCATGGAAGATTTTTCGATCATTGGGGATTTGTTTCAATCATGCCTCTCCCATTTAGACGATATGCTAAAACGTTGTGAAGACACATAGTTATGTCTAAATTGGGAGAAGAGTCACTTTATGGTCAAAGAGGGCATTGTCCTCAGCCATCAAATTTCAAAGAACGGGATTGAGGTTGACAAAGCCAAAGTGGATGTCATTGCAAAATTACCTCATCCCACAACCGTAAAAGGTGTTAGGAGCTTTTTGGGTCATGCCGGTTTCTATCGTAGGTTTATTCAGGATTTTTCTAAAATCGCCCGGCCTATGACCCATCTCCTCGAAAAGGATGCTCCTTTTATCTTCTACCCCGAGTGCATCGAAGCTTTTGAAACACTTAAGAAAAAGCTTACCGAGGCACCGATTCTTGTTGCCCCCGATTGGGACTTGCCCTTCGAGCTCAAGTGTGATGCTAGTGATTATGCTATAGGGGCAGTCTTGGGGCAACGAAAAACAAAACATTTTCAGCCTATACACTATGCCAGCAAAACTATGACCGAGGCTCAAAGCCATTACACCACTACCGAAAAAGAATTATTAGCTGTGGTGTATGCTTTTGAAAAATTCCGGCCATACTTGATACTGACCAAGAGCATAGTGTATACGGATCACTCGGCTTTGAAGTACCTTTTAGCAAAACAAGATGCAAAGCCGAGACTTCTTCGTTGGGTTCTCCTCCTACAGGAATTTGATATCATTATTCGTGATAAAAAAGGAGCTGAGAACCTAGCTGCCGATCATCTCTCCCGATTGGAAAACCCCCACCAAGATATCTTCGAGAGGAAAGAAATTAATGAAACATTCCCTCTCGAGACACTCAATGCGGTTACCTTTCGTGGAGATTCTGTTACCCCATGGTTTGCCGATTTTGCAAACTACCTTACGGGTAACTTTGTGGTGAAAGGGATGTCGTCCCAACAAAAAAAATAAATTCTTCAAAGATGTGAAACATTATTCCTGGGACGACCCCTACCTTTTCAAAATCTGTGCGGATCAAGTCATCCGGCGGTGTGTATATGGTCAAGAAGCCACTGAAATTCTTAAGGATTGCCATGCTGGTCCCACGGGGGGCCACCACAATCCAAACTACACCGCCAAAAAGGTGTTTGACTCCGGTTTCTTTTGGCCCACGATTTACAAGGATGCCCAAGAATTAGTCAAATCCTGTGACGCTTGTCAACGTCACGGGAATATTTCACAAAAGAATGAAATGCCTCAGAATGCAATTCAAGTTTGTGAAATCTTTGACGTATGGGGCATCAATTTTATGGGGCCATTTCCATCATCTCATGGAAACAAGTATATACTCGTGGCTGTTGACTATTTGTCAAAATGGGTTGAAGCGAAAGCTTTACCCACAAATGATGCCCGAGTAGTCGTGAAATTTTTGAAAGCTCTCTTTGCTCGATTTGGATCTCCACGTGCTATAATTAGTGATCGTGGTACGCATTTTTGCAATGACAAATTTGATAAAGTCATGCAAAAGTATGGTGTAACTCACCGACTTTCAACTGCGTACCACCCTCAAACAAGTGGACAAGTAGAAGTTTCCAATCGAGGCATAAAGAGAATATTGGAAAGAACTGTAGGTGAAAATCGTGCATCGTGGTCGGACAAATTATATGATGCACTTTGGGCTTTCCGTACGGCTTACAAAACACCCATTGGGTGTACGCCTTACAAGCTTGTGTACAGGAAAGCGTGCCATCTTCCGATCGAGCTTGAGCATAAAGCCTATTGGGCTCTCAAGCATGCCAATTTCGACCTCAAAACTGCGGGTGATCATAGGAAAGTTCAACTGAATGAATTAAATGAACTTCGTGATCAAGCTTACGAGAACTCTTTGATCTATAAAGAAAAGACAAAGAAGATTCATGACTCCAAAATCAAAAACCGCGTTTTCAACGTTGGTGATCGAGTCCTTCTTTTCAACTCTAGACTCAAGATCTTCTCGGGAAAGCTTAAAACCCGATGGACTGGTCCATTCACTATCGCAAAGGTTTATCCTTATGGCACCGTCGAATTATCTCAAAATGACGGTCCAAATTTCAAAGTGAATGGACATCGTTTGAAACACTACTTTGGAGAGGACATACCATCCATGGTTGTCCAGGATCTCCAAACTTTCCCCAAGGACAGTTAAATTCGGGGATCGAGTCAAGCTAGCGACTCGATAAACAAAAACAGTAGCAACAACATAGGTTTTCACCCGTGTCTCTGATTTCTTTCTACTTTCTACCACCCTAATGTGGGGGAATGGCCAACCCCCCGCTATTTGAAAATGTATATATGTATATAAGTCAAAAAAAAATGTGATTGTATGTACAGATAAATAAAGTGAAAAATACAAAACAATATTTCCACAGTTAGCTTCGAATATTATCTTTTTACGTTCATAGGTTCGGCATAATAGCCGGGACTTTGAATATTGAGGACAATATTCATTTCTAAGTGTGGGGGAAATTCTAGCGAATTTTATCGCAAAATATTTTCAAATACCCCCATTTTGGCCCAAAGTTTTCAAAAATTTTTCACTTTATTTCAAAATTTTTGTGGTAATCAGTCCGCCGTGTCTAAACGACAAAAGGGATTGGCTAATCCAGGAGCAAACGGCTCTTGGTAAAGATAACTCAAATCCGTTTACGGCTTGCAATTTGCCCAAAATTGTATGGTTCCTCAACTCCCCATATCCCATAAAGCGAATGAGTTGGCTAGCCCGCAAGATTATGGCTTGTGGTAAAGGCCGTGGAAAAACCATAACTGGTAATCAGCTCACCAAGATGTTGACTATTCCATCAAGAGCTGGCTAGTCCAGGAGCAAACGGCTCTTGGTAAAGACAAATCAAATCCGTTGACAGCTGGTGGTTTGCTCAAAATCACACGGTTATCACGTGTGCCACAGTTCTTACACCTGGCTACTCCAGAAGTGATGGCTTTTGGTAAAGAGTTTAAAATCCATCAAGTTTTCCAAAAATATTGCTAGGGACTAGCAATAGTTTAATGTGGGGGATTGATGAGTGCGCAAACACTCATCATTTTTATCGTGTTTAAACTGCCAAAACATACAAAAACAATCGAAAAGTAATCAAAATACTTAAATTATCCCAGGGATTGTGTTTTATGTGTTTTAAATGCAAAACGAGCAAAAACAAATGAAAAAACGATCAAAGTTTGCAATATTGGCAGTTTCAGTCTCCCAAGTTTCAAAATTTGTTAGAAATAGTCCCTATGCATTTATTTTGAAATAAAAGTCAACCCAAGTCCCTAAAAAATCAAAAGTTATCAAAAACGGACTTTGGGTGATAAATTTGGAAAAGTTACATGTTTGGTCCCCGGAGTTTGGAAATTTGCAAAAATAGTCCCTAGGAATTTTGAAAATAAAAAAAATTTGCAAAATTGGTTTTTGGAATGTTAAACTTGGCAACAATAGTCCTTGGTGATACTTTGGGATAATTACACTTTCAGTCCCTTAGATTTGTTAAAATTGCAAAAATGGTCCTTGTGTAAATTACTACAACAAACCGGACCCTTAATAACTTCAAACCCAATCAAAAACCAATTCCAAGTCCATCTCCTTATCACTCCAACCCCACAGGCCCACTCCATCAACACCCTCAGCCCACCACAACCAAATCCACCCCGTTTAATAATAATACTACTCCACCCCATCTTTGACCCCAGCTTTGACCACCCATCTTCCACCTCTGCTACCAGCCAAATCCCTCCTCATCATCACCCCCTATTCTCCTTCTGCACACTCAACCTTCCCCCCCCCCTGGGTACTCCAAACCAAAAGCTAAACTCCAAAACTCACCTCTGGCATCAATTATACTCAAGAAACAGCCAAGGATTTTTGGGCGCCAAGAATTTTTAAACGGCTGAGATTGTTTCTTCTAATCCAATGGTCAAGATGTAAGCTGAGAAGAGTCCAAAGGCTTTCTAGAAACCCTAAATTGAAGCTATAAAAGAGAAGAAGTAGCAGTGAAGCTGGGTGTGTAGTTTTTAGCTTATTTAGTTTTTAGCTTAAAATTAAATGTAATTTACTTTTTTCAAGCAAACATTAGATTGTAGTCTGTTTTACCTTAATTAATATCAAGTTTCATTTCAAGAATCCAAATTCTCTTTACATTGCTCAGTTTCATTTTTCTAGTCTTAAGCTGTTATGTAGTTTAAGCTTGTAACTTATCATAATTTGTTCACAAGCTCACATAATCTCTTAAATACCAATAGAAAACATAAAAAGAGAACAAAACAAGAAAAAAAAGAAATGGCCAACAGGGTACCTTAGCTTGTGACTGTGGAGGCTTATGGAAGTACCAAGTTGTGGAATTGGTAGGTGGACTTAACCTAGCTTGTTTATAACAAGCTAGGAGCTTGTTGCTGTTTCAAGAAGTTCTAGTTAAGCTAGTACAAAGGTTCACCATTTTCAGTTTTCATTTTTTCAAAGTTTTAGTGTAATATTAGCATAATTTGTAATTAGTAATCATAAATATATTTTGTTGTTTGAATCTGTTTATCCTAGCTTATTTGTGGTGTTTATGATCTGTTAGAAGTAACTTAGTCATTTAGATATAGTTTTGTCAAGCTTTGAACAATTTGCTTCATAAACTGTCACACAAGGTGTAATTGGATAATGGTGGTTTAAAGTATTGTTTGTTGGATATTTTTGCTTCAGTATGCTTATTTAATAATTATATAAGCTCTGTGATCAAGTTGCATAGTTTAAATCAGTGCATGCCTTCAAAGTCTTAACAGATTCACCATTAAAGGGGTGTTTGGATAGGTTGGTTCAGCTGAGCTTTTGAGCTTTTCTGTGCTCATAACCTTTTGAGACTTCTTTCTTAGGTTCATAAGATCACAGTCAAACTGTTGCATTAGTAGTTTTTAAAGCAAAAAGTCAAAATTATTCCTAACCTTCATTTGTAGTTAACTGTGGAACAGTTAGTGTCCAAGATCATTCACATCATTTCATAAATTGTAAATTTAACTTAATTCAGTCTCTAGGAGTCATATTATAGCTTAGTTAATCAGTAGGCTTAATTAGAAATTCACCAAAGTCAAACTGCAAGTGTTACTAAAAAAGTCAAAAGTGAAGTCTCAGATTTTTGTAAAAATTGAGTGAATTTTCATGATTTTTGTGTTGTGATTTGGGACCTGAAACTTGTTATGTGTTTACTCTACCAGTAGAACTTGTGATTTCTATAATTTTTATGTTTTTGTGATTTTTTTTATTGACTAAACTACCCTTGGAAGTGGACTGCAGGGCAAGGCTTTTGCCCTGTTCAGCAGACTCATTTCAACCCACCACTTTTGGTGGTGATTTGTGGTTACCCCAGTGGGTCCCACACCCCATAATTAGATTCTCCCAACCCCCTCCTACCAGGGAGTCTAAGTTGACCAATAGTTTGACTTGTGGACCTGTGGACCCCACCTGGATTGGCTCCCAAACTCTGTCCCCAATCTGTATCAGATTGCAATAAGCAAGTGCTTATTTGTTGTTGTGTGGCTTATTTGCTATGCTTAATTGATTGAAACTCACTCAACATTGATCAAACATCTCAGAGAAACCTATTTTCATCATTGTGGACCCCACCTTCTTTCATTTGAGCTTAATTACCTCCACAGTCAACAAAAGTCAACTGTTTTGGTGAATAAGCACTCAAAGTGCTTATTTCTTGGTTACATTAAAAGTGTTTTCACAAAAAGTTTTAGTTTTTAGTAGTAAATCAGTTTGGAAAAAGAAAAAACACCAAAAACCAATTTTAATTATAGTGATAGCTTCTATTTAATAGGAATTATCATTTTAATTTTCTTTTTAGCTTATTTATAAGCAATATATCATTTTTATATTTTTAGTAATTCTCTTTTAGGTTAAAGTAA
Organism: Artemisia argyi; assembly: GCA_030686995.1. Taxonomy (NCBI): domain Eukaryota; kingdom Viridiplantae; phylum Streptophyta; class Magnoliopsida; order Asterales; family Asteraceae; genus Artemisia; species Artemisia argyi. The sequence continues at coordinate 106,245,253 of CM060677.1, forward strand.
TTCTAGAAATTTTTCCAGATTTTTATTTTGTCTTTTAGTGGTATTTAGAATTAATTTTAGTTTAATTAATTAGTAATTAATATTAAGTAATTAAATAGCATAATTAGATTTTATAAAGTACACCCTAGTTTTTACAATTTTTCTAGCTTTTATATAAGTTAAAACATTTTTATAAATTTTTCTAGAATTTGTACTGTTCATTTTCTATTTTTAATAATATAATTAGTTTAATTAGAAATTAATAAGTAATTAGATTAATAATTAGTAAATTAGTTTAAAAATACATAAAATCAACTTTTTATAATTTTTTAGGATTCCTATGATGGTTAATTAGATTTGTAAAATTTTTCTTAATTTTCTAAGCCTTTTTAGTATTTTTAATAATTCTAATTAGTTTAATTAGTTAATAAATCGATAATTAGTAATTAATTAATAATTAATAATTAAATAGTGTAAAAATAATTTTTCTTTTTCTTAAAATTTTCTTTATTTATTAGGATTGTAAAAATAATAATTTTACACTTGTAACCTTTTCTGTCCATCAGTTGTACTTTTTGTTTCGTTCGTCTGTGTACGTTTTTAATTAAAACGTACACTTTTAGGTTTTAGCTCAAATCTTCATAATCTTAATTCCCGTAATCAATCACGTAGCTTTCCTAAGCTATATTTGTCAATAATTTCCAAATAATTCTTATCACAACCCTTTTCTGTGAATAATCACCCGATCACAAGTATACTAAAGCACAATCCACACCTCGTCGGGACATAACGACCTGGTGATACCTTATATTACCCGGAGCATTGATCTAGGCTATTTGACTTTGTTGACTATTCTTTGGTCAATTTAAGTTGACGGTTTAGCATCAATCAATTTTTGGTGCCGCTGCCGGGGAGGTGTGCGCGTTTCTATAGCGTCATTTGAGATTAGTGTTATTTCACCTCATTCACTGTACAAATACCGCCACTTTTGTAAATTTTAAATCAAAACACACAAAAAAAAAAAAAAAAAAAAAAAAAAAAAAAAAAAAAAAAGTCATTAACACTTTTCCTAAAGTGTTAAAACACCAAAAAAAAAATAAAAACAACAAAACAGATCGTAACGTTTTCTGAATCGGTTTTCTTGTAAGGCAATTCTTAAAGAGAAACGATTTTGGTAAACGAAACGATACCAAAAATATTTTCCAAAAGTTTTTAAACCCATACACAAAACCCAAAAACATCCGTCTTTTCTTGTGAATAATAATAATTACATAAAAACCAACCGTCGCAAACCAAGACAGAACACCTACCAACTGGGGGTGTGAACATAATAAGTTCCCAAACAAAAGATAAAAACTTGCATTTGTATCCTTGTGAGTGGTGTACCTTTCTTAAAGAAGCCATTCACTCGTGATTATTGGTTTAAGTTCACTGTGGATTTGCCTCGATTTTGTTTTGATTGGTTTTTGTTCCTAGTGCATGCGCACTCGTTCTTCTAGGTCTACTAGCCCATTACGTGAGCTTGTACGAAAACCTAGAAGACCTCGTAGACGTTCAGCTCCAACAGTCGGATCTGAGATCCGTACTGTTGCCACACCCACTGTCACCATGGCGGAAGACCGCCCCATGTGTGAGCTTCTCCAAGCACCCATCGAGGGTTACGGAGATGCCATTGTTGTTCCAGCCATCGTGGCTGATAGTTTTGAGCTAAAAACCGGGTTACTCAATCTTGTAACCTCAATTCAATTCTACGGTTTTGAGAGGGACGATCCTCATGCTCACATTCGGTAGTTCAATAAAATCACATCGACCATCAAGTACAAGAATGTCCCCTGTGAAGCAATAAAACTTCTTCTCTTCCCATTCTCCTTGGAGGGACAAGCCCGGATTTGGCTTGAAAAACAACCTCCACGATCTATTGAGACTTGGGAAGATCTTGTCAAAAAGTTTGTGAATGAATTCTTCCCACCTTCTAAGACCACGAGTCTTAAGAATGAAATCACCAAGTTCACTCAAAAATATGATGAATCTTTTGGTGAAGCGTGGGATCGTTTCAAAGAATTACTTCGCAAGTGTCCACATCATGGTTTCTCTGAGTTGATGCAACTCGATACTTTTTACAATGGCGTGAGCCAAGCTGATCAGGATTCTCTCAATGCCTCCGCGGGAGGTAATTTCTTGAGTAGAACCACAAAAGAAGCTTTGCAAATCATAGAAAACAAGTCCAAGGTCCGCTCTACACGAAGCAAACCGATTGTTTCTCAAATCAATGCGGGTCCTTCCACTTCATCTTCTGTGAGTCAATCTAGCACGGATGCTAAGATTGACAAGCTCACTGAAGCGATCCAAGCTTTGATTCTCACCCAAACAAAGAAAGTTTCATTTCCACAACATCCTCCACCTGCTGAGGTTAAAAAAGTGGAAGTCTGTGTAACTTGTGGTGGGCCGCATGCCTACTACAATTGCACAGCTACTGATGGTGCTCCATATGAAGCATGAAGCTCATGCTGTAGCCGGGTCCCAAAATCAAGGAGGCAATCAATATCGCCCTCCTATGGACCCTAGCTATCGTCCTCATCATCATTATCCTGGACCTCCTGGTTTTAATCAAAACCAAAATGTCCAAAACCGTGGCCAAAATCAAAATAGAGTGAACCAAGGTTATCAAAACCAAGGTAACTTCAATCAGGGTCATGGTTTTCACAATCAAAACCAAGGGTTCCAAAATCAAGGTTTCCAACAGCAAAATCAAGGAAACTTTAATCGGAACCAAGGTCAGGGTAATTACAATCCGGGATATTTTCATGGAAACAACAACCCTAATCAGGGTAATTTTCAAAATCAAGGTCCCAATCCGAACAATCGAGCTCCAAATATTCCTAATCCGAATCAAGCCATTGTTCCAACCGGGCCTTCATCTGACGAGTTGTTGAAACAATTCACGAAGTCCCAAGAAGAGTTGAACAAGTTGCTGGTCAGCCAGATTTCTGACATCAAGAAGTCTTTAAATGATCGACCCTCGGGCTCAGGTACTACTTTACCAAGCAACACGATCGGTAACCCGAGGGGCGATGCTAAGGCGATCACAACACGAAGTGGTGCTTCATATGATGAACCCGCGATTCCTACTACCTCTTCTTCCTCTCCTCCAAAGGTAGTGGATCGTGAACCTGAGGTGACAAAGGACAAGGTGCAAACTCCTAGCCCACGAAGTACAGCACACGTCCAACCTCAGGTTATTCCTGAAACCAGATGTAAGCCTGGAGTTGTCTTTGATCCACCAGAAACTCCAGTGGACAACCCTAAATCCAAAACTTCTATTCCCTATCCATCACGTCTCAGTGAACAAAAGCTCCGCGAAAAAGCTAATCACCAAATGGATAAGTTTTTCCAAATCTTCCAAGATTTGCACTTTGACATTAGCTTCGCGGATGCTATTCTCTTGATGCCCAAGTTTGCATCGACAATCAAAAATCTGTTGAGTAATAAAGAGAAACTCTTTGAGATGGCAAGAACTCCTTTGAATGAGAACTGCTCAGCAGTTCTTTTGAAAAAGCTTCCTGAAACGCTTGGAGACCCCGGGAAATTCCTCATTCCTTGTACTTTCCCGGGTATGGTTGAATGCTTCGCCTTGGCCGATCTAGGTGCTAGCATTAACCTGATGCCATATTCTGTGTGGAAGAAACTCTCTCTTCCCGAACTTACCCCCACGTGCATGACTTTAGAGCTTGCCGATCGTTCGATTTCTCGTCCCATTGGCATTGCCGAGGACGTATTTGTTAAAGTGGGGAAATTCCATTTTCCGGCAGATTTTGTGATTGTTGACTTTGATGCCGATTCTAAGGTCCCTCTTATTCTTGGGTGGGGATTTCTTAGAACTGGGTGAGCTCTTATCGATGTATTTGAGCATGAGATCACATTACGTGTTGGAACGGAAGCCATAACCTTCAAACTAAATCAAACTTCGAGATACTCCTCCGATTATGACTGTGAATCGGTGAATCAAATTGATATCATCGATGTTGCTGCTGAGGAGTATGCTCAAGAGATTTTAGGTTTCATTGATGATTCTTCGAGTGAAAACCTCACTCAGTCTTCTCACCCCATCATTGCCAATTCTTCTCCTTCCCTCACTCCGTTTGAGGGAAGTGACTTCATCTTAGAAGAAATGGAGGCGTTTCTCAAAAGTGACTCGATTTCCGATGGAGTCGATAACCAAGAGATCGACCTCGAGAGGGATATTCTCATACTTGAAAAATTATTAAATGAAGATCCCTCTCCTCTTCCTGTTCTACCACAAACACTTCATAAGGAGGAAGTCAAAAATGTTGAGAAAACTGATGACTTCCCCGAGGTTGAACTTAAGGACTTGCCGCCTCATCTTGAATATGCATTTCTGGAGGGTGATGATAAATTACCCGTCATAATTGCCAAAGACTTAAGTGATGAGGAAAAGGCTACTCTCATAAAGGTTTTGAAATCTCATAAACAAGCAATTGCTTGGCGACTCTCCGACATCAAGGGAATTGACCCTGAATTTTGTACTCACAAGATTTTAATGGAGGACGACTTCAAACCTGCAGTCCAACAACAAAGAAGGGTGAATCCAAAAATTCATGAGGTAATCAAACAAGAGGTTTTAAAACTTCTTGATGCCGGATTGATTTACCCTATCTCGGACAGTCCTTGGGTCAGCCCAATTCAATGTGTTCCAAAAAAGGGTGGCATTATTGTTGTCACAAATGAGGAGAATGAGTTAATTCCAACTCGTTTGGTTACGGGTTGGCGCGTCTGCATTGACTATCATAAGTTAAATGATGCCACCCGTAAAGATCATTTTCCTCTGCCCTTTATGGATCAGATGCTCGAGAGATTAGCGGGGAATGAGTATTATTGCTTCCTCGATGGTTTCTCGGGTTACTTTCAGATTCCCATTGATCCGCAAGATCAGGAGAAGACCACGTTCACGTGCCCCTACGGAACATTTGCTTATAAACGTATGCCATTCGGCTTATGTAATGCTCCGGGCACGTTTCAAAGATGTATGATGTCCATATTTTCCGACATGATCGGGAAAACTATGGAGGTTTTCATGGAAGATTTTTCGATCATTGGGGATTTGTTTCAATCATGCCTCTCCCATTTAGACGATATGCTAAAACGTTGTGAAGACACATAGTTATGTCTAAATTGGGAGAAGAGTCACTTTATGGTCAAAGAGGGCATTGTCCTCGGCCATCAAATTTCAAAGAACGGGATTGAGGTTGACAAAGCCAAAGTGGATGTCATTGCAAAATTACCTCATCCCACAACCGTAAAAGGTGTTAGGAGCTTTTTGGGTCATGCCGGTTTCTATCGTAGGTTTATTCAGGATTTTTCTAAAATCGCCCGGCCTATGACCCATCTCCTCGAAAAGGATGCTCCTTTTATCTTCTACCCCGAGTGCATCGAAGCTTTTGAAACACTTAAGAAAAAGTTTACCGAGGCACCGATTCTTGTTGCCCCCGATTGGGACTTGCCCTTCGAGCTCAAGTGTGATGCTAGTGATTATGCTATAGGGGCAGTCTTGGGGCAACCAAAAAAAAAACATTTTCAGCCTATACACTATGCCAGCAAAACTATGACCGAGGCTCAAAGCCATTACACCACTACCGAAAAAGAATTATTAGCTGTGGTGTATGCTTTTGAAAAATTCCGGCCATACTTGATACTGACCAAGTGCATAGTGTATACGGATCACTCGGCTTTGAAGTACCTTTTAGCAAAACAAGATGCAAAGCCGAGACTTCTTCGTTGGGTTCTCCTCCTACAGGAATTTGATATCATTATTCGTGATAAAAAAGGAGCTGAGAACCTAGCTGCCGATCATCTCTCCCGATTGGAAAACCCCCACCAAGATGTCTTCGAGAGGAAAGAAATTAATGAAACATTCCCTCTCGAGACACTCAATGCGGTTACCTTTCGTGGAGATTCTGTTACCCCATGGTTTGCCGATTTTGCAAACTACCTTACGGGTAACTTTGTGGTGAAAGGGATGTCGTCCCAACAAAAAAAATAAATTCTTCAAAGATGTGAAACATTATTCCTGGGACGACCCCTACCTTTTCAAAATCTGTGCGGATCAAGTCATCCGGCGGTGTGTATATGGTCAAGAAGCCACTGAAATTCTTAAGGATTACCATGCTGGTCCCACGGGGGGCCACCACAATCCAAACTACACCGCCAAAAAGGTGTTTGACTCCGGTTTCTTTTGGCCCACGATTTACAAGGATGCCCAAGAATTAGTCAAATCCTGTGACGCTTGTCAACGTCACGGGAATATTTCACAAAAGAATGAAATGCCTCAGAATGCAATTCAAGTTTGTGAAATCTTTGACGTATGGGGCATCAATTTTATGGGGCCATTTCCATCATCTCATGGAAACAAGTATATACTCGTGGCTGTTGACTATTTGTCAAAATGGGTTGAAGCGAAAGCTTTACCCACAAATGATGCCCGAGTAGTCGTGAAATTTTTGAAAGCTCTCTTTGCTCGATTTGGATCTCCACGTGCTATAATTAGTGATCGTGGTACGCATTTTTGCAATGACAAATTTGATAAAGTCATGCAAAAGTATGGTGTAACTCACCGACTTTCAACTGCGTACCACCCTCAAACAAGTGGACAAGTAGAAGTTTCCAATCGAGGCATAAAGAGAATATTGGAAAGAACTGTAGGTGAAAATCGTGCATCGTGGTCGGACAAATTATATGATGCACTTTGGGCTTTCCGTACGGCTTACAAAACACCCATTGGGTGTACGCCTTACAAGCTTGTGTACAGGAAAGCGTGCCATCTTCCGATCGAGCTTGAGCATAAAGCCTATTGGGCTCTCAAGCATGCCAATTTCGACCTCAAAACTGCGGGTGATCATAGGAAAGTTCAACTGAATGAATTAAATGAACTTCGTGATCAAGCTTACGAGAACTCTTTGATCTATAAAGAAAAGACAAAGAAGATTCATGACTCCAAAATCAAAAACCGCGTTTTCAACGTTGGTGATCGAGTCCTTCTTTTCAACTCTAGACTCAAGATCTTCTCGGGAAAGCTTAAAACCCGATGGACTGGTCCATTCACTATCGCAAAGGTTTATCCTTATGGCACCGTCGAATTATCTCAAAATGACGGTCCAAATTTCAAAGTGAATGGACATCGTTTGAAACACTACTTTGGAGAGGACATACCATCCATGGTTGTCCAGGATCTCCAAACTTTCCCCAAGGACAGTTAAATTCGGGGATCGAGTCAAGCTAGCGACTCGATAAACAAAAACAGTAGCAACAACATAGGTTTTCACCCGTGTCTCTGATTTCTTTCTACTTTCTACCACCCTAATGTGGGGGAATGGCCAACCCCCCGCTATTTGAAAATGTATATATGTATATAAGTCAAAAAAAAATGTGATTGTATGTACAGATAAATAAAGTGAAAAATACAAAACAATATTTCCACAGTTAGCTTCGAATATTATCTTTTTACGTTCATAGGTTCGGCATAATAGCCGGGACTTTGAATATTGAGGACAATATTCATTTCTAAGTGTGGGGGAAATTCTAGCGAATTTTATCGCAAAATATTTTCAAATACCCCCATTTTGGCCCAAAGTTTTCAAAAATTTTTCACTTTATTTCAAAATTTTTGTGGTAATCAGTCCGCCGTGTCTAAACGACAAAAGGGATTGGCTAATCCAGGAGCAAACGGCTCTTGGTAAAGATAACTCAAATCTGTTTACGGCTTGCAATTTGCCCAAAATTGTATGGTTCCTCAACTCCCCATATCCCATAAAGCGAATGAGTTGGCTAGCCCGCAAGATTATGGCTTGTGGTAAAGGCCGTGGAAAAACCATAATTGGTAATCAGCTCACCAAGATGTTGACTATTCCATCAAGAGCTGGCTAGTCCAGGAGCAAACGGCTCTTGGTAAAGACAAATCAAATCCGTTGACAGCTGGTGGTTTGCTCAAAATCACACGGTTATCACGTGTGCCACAGTTCTTACACCTGGCTACTCCAGAAGTGATGGCTTTTGGTAAAGAGTTTAAAATCCATCAAGTTTTCCAAAAATATTGCTAGGGACTAGCAATAGTTTAATGTGGGGGATTGATGAGTGCGCAAACACTCATCATTTTTATCGTGTTTAAACTGCCAAAACATACAAAAACAATCGAAAAGTAATCAAAATACTTAAATTATCCCAGGGATTGTGTTTTATGTGTTTTAAATGCAAAACGAGCAAAAACAAATGAAAAAACGATCAAAGTTTGCAATATTGGCAGTTTCAGTCTCCCAAGTTTCAAAATTTGTTAGAAATAGTCCCTATGCATTTATTTTGAAATAAAAGTCAACCCAAGTCCCTAAAAAATCAAAAGTTATCAAAAACGGACTTTGGGTGATAAATTTGGAAAAGTTACATGTTTGGTCCCCGGAGTTTGGAAATTTGCAAAAATAGTCCCTAGGAATTTTGAAAATAAAAAAAATTTGCAAAATTGGTTTTTGGAATGTTAAACTTGGCAACAATAGTCCTTGGTGATACTTTGGGATAATTACACTTTCAGTCCCTTAGATTTGTTAAAATTGCAAAAATGGTCCTTGTGTAAATTACTACAACAAACCGGACCCTTAATAACTTCAAACCCAATCAAAAACCAATTCCAAGTCCATCTCCTTATCACTCCAACCCCACAGGCCCACTCCATCAACACCCTCAGCCCACCACAACCAAATCCACCCCGTTTAATAATAATACTACTCCACCCCATCTTTGACCCCAGCTTTGACCACCCATCTTCCACCTCTGCTACCAGCCAAATCCCTCCTCATCATCACCCCCTATTCTCCTTCTGCACACTCAACCTTCCCCCCCCCCCTGGGTACTCCAAACCAAAAGCTAAACTCCAAAACTCACCTCTGGCATCAATTATACTCAAGAAACAGCCAAGGATTTTTGGGCGCCAAGAATTTTTAAACGGCTGAGATTGTTTCTTCTAATCCAATGGTCAAGATGTAAGCTGAGAAGAGTCCAAAGGCTTTCTAGAAACCCTAAATTGAAGCTATAAAAGAGAAGAAGTAGCAGTGAAGCTGGGTGTGTAGTTTTTAGCTTATTTAGTTTTTAGCTTAAAATTAAATGTAATTTACTTTTTTCAAGCAAACATTAGATTGTAGTCTGTTTTACCTTAATTAATATCAAGTTTCATTTCAAGAATCCAAATTCTCTTTACATTGCTCAGTTTCATTTTTCTAGTCTTAAGCTGTTATGTAGTTTAAGCTTGTAACTTATCATAATTTGTTCACAAGCTCACATAATCTCTTAAATACCAATAGAAAACATAAAAAGAGAACAAAACAAGAAAAAAAAGAAATGGCCAACAGGGTACCTTAGCTTGTGACTGTGGAGGCTTATGGAAGTACCAAGTTGTGGAATTGGTAGGTGGACTTAACCTAGCTTGTTTATAACAAGCTAGGAGCTTGTTGCTGTTTCAAGAAGTTCTAGTTAAGCTAGTACAAAGGTTCACCATTTTCAGTTTTCATTTTTTCAAAGTTTTAGTGTAATATTAGCATAATTTGTAATTAGTAATCACAAATATATTTTGTTGTTTGAATCTGTTTATCCTAGCTTATTTGTGGTGTTTATGATCTGTTAGAAGTAACTTAGTCATTTAGATATAGTTTTGTCAAGCTTTGAACAATTTGCTTCATAAACTGTCACACAAGGTGTAATTGGATAATGGTGGTTTAAAGTATTGTTTGTTGGATATTTTTGCTTCAGTATGCTTATTTAATAATTATATAAGCTCTGTGATCAAGTTGCATAGTTTAAATCAGTGCATGCCTTCAAAGTCTTAACAGATTCACCATTAAAGGGGTGTTTGGATAGGTTGGTTCAGCTGAGCTTTTGAGCTTTTCTGTGCTCATAACCTTTTGAGACTTCTTTCTTAGGTTCATAAGATCACAGTCAAACTGTTGCATTAGTAGTTTTTAAAGCAAAAAGTCAAAATTATTCCTAACCTTCATTTGTAGTTAACTGTGGAACAGTTAGTGTCCAAGATCATTCACATCATTTCATAAATTGTAAATTTAACTTAATTCAGTCTCTAGGAGTCATATTATAGCTTAGTTAATCAGTAGGCTTAATTAGAAATTCACCAAAGTCAAACTGCAAGTGTTACTAAAAAAGTCAAAAGTGAAGTCTCAGATTTTTGTAAAAATTGAGTGAATTTTCATGATTTTTGTGTTGTGATTTGGGACCTGAAACTTGTTATGTGTTTACTCTACCAGTAGAACTTGTGATTTCTATAATTTTTATGTTTTTGTGATTTTTTTTATTGACTAAACTACCCTTGGAAGTGGACTGCAGGGCAAGGCTTTTGCCCTGTTCAGCAGACTCATTTCAACCCACCACTTTTGGTGGTGATTTGTGGTTACCCCAGTGGGTCCCACACCCCATAATTAGATTCTCCCAACCCCCTCCTACCAGGGAGTCTAAGTTGACCAATAGTTTGACTTGTGGACCTGTGGACCCCACCTGGATTGGCTCCCAAACTCTGTCCCCAATCTGTATCAGATTGCAATAAGCAAGTGCTTATTTGTTGTTGTGTGGCTTATTTGCTATGCTTAATTGATTGAAACTCACTCAAAATTGATCAAACATCTCAGAGAAACCTATTTTCATCATTGTGGACCCCACCTTCTTTCATTTGAGCTTAATTACCTCCACAGTCAACAAAAGTCAACTGTTTGGGTGAATAAGCACTCAAAGTGCTTATTTCTTGGTTACATTAAAAGTGTTTTCACAAAAAGTTTTAGTTTTTAGTAGTAAATCAGTTTGGAAAAAGAAAAAACACCAAAAACCAATTTTAATTATAGTGATAGCTTCTATTTAATAGGAATTATCATTTTAATTTTCTTTTTAGCTTATTTATAAGCAATATATCATTTTTATATTTTTAGTAATTCTCTTTTAGGTTAAAGTAATTCTAGAAATTTTTCCAGATTTTTATTTTGTCTTTTAGTGGTATTTAGAATTAATTTTAGTTTAATTAATTAGTAATTAATATTAAGTAATTAAATAGCATAATTAGATTTTATAAAGTACACCCTAGTTTTTATAATTTTTCTAGCTTTTATATAAGTTAAAACATTTTTATAAATTTTTCTAGAATTTGTACTGTTCATTTTCTATTTTTAATAATATAATTAGTTTAATTAGAAATTAATAAGTAATTAGATTAATAATTAGTAAATTAGTTTAAAAATACATAAAATCAACTTTTTATAATTTTTTAGGATTCCTATGATGGTTAATTAGATTTGTAAAATTTTTCTTAATTTTCTAAGCCTTTTTAGTATTTTTAATAATTATAATTAGTTTAATTAGTTAATAAATAGATAATTAGTAATTAATTAATAATTAATAATTAAATAGTGTAAAAATAATTTTTCTTTTTCTTAAAATTTTCTTTATTTATTAGGATTGTAAAAATAATAATTTTACACTTGTAACCTTTTCTGTCCATCAGTTGTACTTTTTGTTTCGTTCGTCTGTGTACGTTTTTAATTAAAACGTACACTTTTAGGTTTTAGCTCAAATCTTCATAATCTTAATTCCCGTAATCAATCACGTAGCTTTCCTAAGCTATATTTGTCAATAATTTCCAAATAATTCTTATCACAACCCTTTTCTGTGAATAATCACCCGATCACAAGTATACTAAAGCACAATCCACACCTCGTCGGGACATAACGACCTGGTGATACCTTATATTACCCGGAGCATTGATCTAGGCTATTTGACTTTGTTGACTATTCTTTGGTCAATTTAAGTTGACGGTTTAGCATCAATCAATTTTTGGTGCCGCTGCCGGGGAGGTGTGCGCGTTTCTATAGCGTCATTTGTGATTAGTGTTATTTCACCTCATTCACTGTACAAATACCGCCACTTTTGTAAATTTTAAATCAAAACACACACACAAAAAAAAAAAAAAAAAAAAAAAAAAAAAAAAAAGTCATTAACACTTTTCCTAAAGTGTTAAAACACCAAAAAAATTAAAAACAACAAAACAGATCGTAACGTTTTCTGAATCGGTTTTCTTGTAAGGTAATTCTTAAAGAGAAACGATTTTGGTAAACGAAACGATACCAAAAATATTTTCCAAAAGTTTTTAAACCCATACACAAAACCCAAAAACATCCGTCTTTTCTTGTGAATAATAATAATTACATAAAAACCAACCGTCGCAAACCAAGACAGAACACCTACCAACTGGGGGTGTGAACATAATAAGTTCCCAAACAAAAGATAAAAACTTGCATTTGTATCCTTGTGAGTGGTGTACCTTTCTTAAAGAAGCTATTCACTCGTGATTATTGGTTTAAGTTCACTGTGGATTTGCCTCGATTTTGTTTTGATTGGTTTTTGTTCCTAGTGCATGCGCACTCGTTCTTCTAGGTCTACTAGCCCATTACGTGAGCTTGTACGAAAACCTAGAAGACCTCGTAGACGTTCAGCTCCAACAGTCGGATCTGAGATCCGTACTGTTGCCACACCCACTGTCACCATGGCGGAAGACCGCCCCATGTGTGAGCTTCTCCAAGCACCCATCGAGGGTTACGGAGATGCCATTGTTGTTCCAGCCATCGTGGCTGATAGTTTTGAGCTAAAAACTGGGTTACTCAATCTTGTAACCTCAATTCAATTCTACGGTTTTGAGAGGGACGATCCTCATGCTCACATTCGGTAGTTCAATAAAATCACATCGACCATCAAGTACAAGAATGTCCCCTGTGAAGCAATAAAACTTCTTCTCTTCCCATTCTCCTTGGAGGGACAAGCCCGGATTTGGCTTGAAAAACAACCTCCACGATCTATTGAGACTTGGGAACATCTTGTCAAAAAGTTTGTGAATGAATTCTTCCCACCTTCTAAGACCACGAGTCTTAAGAATGAAATCACCAAGTTCACTCAAAAATATGATGAATCTTTTGGTGAAGCGTGGGATCGTTTCAAAGAATTACTTCGCAAGTGTCCACATCATGGTTTCTCTGAGTTGATGCAACTCGATACTTTTTACAATGGCGTGAGCCAAGCTGATCAGGATTCTCTCAATGCCTCCGCGGGAGGTAATTTATTGAGTAGAACCACAAAAGAAGCTTTGCAAATCATAGAAAACAAGTCCAAGGTCCGCTCTACACGAAGCAAACCGATTGTTTCTCAAATCAATGCGGGTCCTTCCACTTCATCTTCTGTGAGTCAATCTAGCACGGATGCTAAGATTGACAAGCTCACTGAAGCGATCCAAGCTTTGATTCTCACCCAAACAAAGAAAGTTTCATTTCCACAACATCCTCCACCTGCTGAGGTTAAAAAAGTGGAAGTCTGTGTAACTTGTGGTGGGCCGCATGTCTACTACAATTGCACAGCTACTGATGGTGCTCCATATGAAGCATGAAGCTCATGCTGTAGCCGGGTCCCAAAATCAAGGAGGCAATCAATATCGCCCTCCTATGGACCCTAGCTATCGTCCTCATCATCATTATCCTGGACCTCCTGGTTTTAATCAAAACCAAAATGTCCAAAACCGTGGCCAAAATCAAAATAGAGTGAACCAAGGTTATCAAAACCAAGGTAACTTCAATCAGGGTCATGGTTTTCACAATCAAAACCAAGGGTTCCAAAATCAAGGTTTCCAACAGCAAAATCAAGGAAACTTTAATCGGAACCAAGGTCAGGGTAATTACAATCCGGGATATTTTCATGGAAACAACAACCCTAATCAGGGTAATTTTCAAAATCAAGGTCCCAATCCGAACAATCGAGCTCCAAATATTCCTAATCCGAATCAAGCCATTGTTCCAACCGGGCCTTCATCTGACGAGTTGTTGAAACAATTCACGAAGTCCCAAGAAGAGTTGAACAAGTTGCTGGTCAGCCAGATTTCTGACATCAAGAAGTCTTTAAATGATCGACCCTCGGGCTCAGGTACTACTTTACCAAGCAACACGATCGCTAACCCGAGGGGCGATGCTAAGGCGATCACAACACGAAGTGGTGCTTCATATGATGAACCCGCGATTCCTACTACCTCTTCTTCCTCTCCTCCAAAGGTAGTGGATCGTGAACCTGAGGTGACAAAGGACAAGGTGCAAACTCCTAGCCCACGAAGTACAGCACACGTCCAACCTCAGGTTATTCCTGAAACCAGATGTAAGCCTGGAGTTGTCTTTGATCCACCAGAAACTCCAGTGGACAACCCTAAATCCAAAACTTCTATTCCCTATCCATCACGTCTCAGTGAACAAAAGCTCCGCGAAAAAGCTAATCACCAAATGGATAAGTTTTTCCAAATCTTCCAAGATTTGCACTTTGACATTAGCTTCGCGGATGCTATTCTCTTGATGCCCAAGTTTGCATCGACAATCAAAAATCTGTTGAGTAATAAAGAGAAACTCTTTGAGATGGCAAGAACTCCTTTGAATGAGAACTGCTCAGCAGTTCTTTTGAAAAAGCTTCCTGAAACGCTTGGAGACCCCGGGAAATTCCTCATTCCTTGTACTTTCCCGGGTATGGTTGAATGCTTCGCCTTGGCCGATCTAGGTGCTAGCATTAACCTGATGCCATATTCTGTGTGGAAGAAACTCTCTCTTCCCGAACTTACCCCCACGTGCATGACTTTAGAGCTTGCCGATCGTTCGATTTCTCGTCCCATTGGCATTGCCGAGGACGTATTTGTTAAAGTGGGGAAATTCCATTTTCCGGCAGATTTTGTGATTGTTGACTTTGATGCCGATTCTAAGGTCCCTCTTATTCTTGGGTGGGGATTTCTTAGAACTGGGTGAGCTCTTATCGATGTATTTGAGCATGAGATCACATTACGTGTTGGAACGGAAGCCATAACCTTCAAACTAAATCAAACTTCGAGATACTCCTCCGATTATGACTGTGAATCGGTGAATCAAATTGATATCATCGATGTTGCTGCTGAGGAGTATGCTCAAGAGATTTTAGGTTTCATTGATGATTCTTCGAGTGAAAACCTCACTCAGTCTTCTCACCCCATCATTGCCAATTCTTCTCCTTCCCTCACTCCGTTTGAGGGAAGTGACTTCATCTTAGAAGAAATGGAGGCGTTTCTCAAAAGTGACTCGATTTCCGATGGAGTCGATAACCAAGAGATCGACCTCGAGAGGGATATTCTCATACTTGAAAAATTATTAAATGAAGATCCCTCTCCTCTTCCTGTTCTACCACAAACACTTCATAAGGAGGAAGTCAAAAATGTTGAGAAAACTGATGACTTCCCCGAGGTTGAACTTAAGGACTTGCCGCCTCATCTTGAATATGCATTTCTGGAGGGTGATGATAAATTACCCGTCATAATTGCCAAAGACTTATGTGATGAGGAAAAGGCTACTCTCATAAAGGTTTTGAAATCTCATAAACAAGCAATTGCTTGGCGACTCTCCGACATCAAGGGAATTGACCCTGAATTTTGTACTCACAAGATTTTAATGGAGGACGACTTCAAACCTGCAGTCCAACAACAAAGAAGGGTGAATCCAAAAATTCATGAGGTAATCAAACAAGAGGTTTTAAAACTTCTTGATGCCGGATTGATTTACCCTATCTCGGACAGTCCTTGGGTCAGCCCAATTCAATGTGTTCCAAAAAAGGGTGGCATTATTGTTGTCACAAATGAGGAGAATGAGTTAATTCCAACTCGTTTGGTTACGGGTTGGCGCGTCTGCATTGACTATCATAAGTTAAATGATGCCACCCGTAAAGATCATTTTCCTCTGCCCTTTATGGATCAGATGCTCGAGAGATTAGCGGGGAATGAGTATTATTGCTTCCTCGATGGTTTCTCGGGTTACTTTCAGATTCCCATTGATCCGCAAGATCAGGAGAAGACCACGTTCACGTGCCCCTACGGAACATTTGCTTATAAACGTATGCCATTCGGCTTATGTAACGCTCCGGGCACGTTTCAAAGATGTATGATGTCCATATTTTCTGACATGATCGGGAAAACTATGGAGGTTTTCATGGAAGATTTTTCGATCATTGGGGATTTGTTTCAATCATGCCTCTCCCATTTAGACGATATGCTAAAACGTTGTGAAGACACATAGTTATGTCTAAATTGGGAGAAGAGTCACTTTATGGTCAAAGAGGGCATTGTCCTCGGCCATCAAATTTCAAAGAACGTGATTGAGGTTGACAAAGCCAAAGTGGATGTCATTGCAAAATTACCTCATCCCACAACCGTAAAAGGTGTTAGGAGCTTTTTGGGTCATGCCGGTTTCTATCGTAGGTTTATTCAGGATTTTTCTAAAATCGCCCGGCCTATGACCCATCTCCTCGAAAAGGATGCTCCTTTTATCTTCTACCCCGAGTGCATCGAAGCTTTTGAAACACTTAAGAAAAAGCTTACCGAGGCACCGATTCTTGTTGCCCCCGATTGGGACTTGCCCTTCGAGCTCAAGTGTGATGCTAGTGATTATGCTATAGGGGCAGTCTTGGGGCAACGAAAAAAAAAAACATTTTCAGCCTATACACTATGCCAGCAAAACTATGACCGAGGCTCAAAGCCATTACACCACTACCGAAAAAGAATTATTAGCTGTGGTGTATGCTTTTGAAAAATTCCGGCCATACTTGATACTGACCAAGAGCATAGTGTATACGGATCACTCGGCTTTGAAGTACCTTTTAGCAAAACAAGATGCAAAGCCGAGACTTCTTCGTTGGGTTCTCCTCCTACAGGAATTTGATATCATTATTCGTGATAAAAAAGGAGCTGAGAACCTAGCTGCCGATCATCTCTCCCGATTGGAAAACCCCCACCAAGATGTCTTCGAGAGGAAAGAAATTAATGAAACATTCCCTCTCGAGACACTCAATGCGGTTACCTTTCGTGGAGATTCTATTACCCCATGGTTTGCCGATTTTGCAAACTACCTTACGGGTAACTTTGTGGTGAAAGGGATGTCGTCCCAACAAAAAAAATAAATTCTTCAAAGATGTGAAACATTATTCCTGGGACGACCCCTACCTTTTCAAAATCTGTGCGGATCAAGTCATCCGGCGGTGTGTATATGGTCAAGAAGCCACTGAAATTCTTAAGGATTACCATGCTGGTCCCACGGGGGGCCACCACAATCCAAACTACACCGCCAAAAAGGTGTTTGACTCCGGTTTCTTTTGGCCCACGATTTACAAGGATGCCCAAGAATTAGTCAAATCCTGTGACGCTTGTCAACGTCACGGGAATATTTCACAAAAGAATGAAATGCCTCAGAATGCAATTCAAGTTTGTGAAATCTTTGACGTATGGGGCATCAATTTTATGGGGCCATTTCCATCATCTCATGGAAACAAGTATATACTCGTGGCTGTTGACTATTTGTCAAAATGGGTTGAAGCGAAAGCTTTACCCACAAATGATGCCCGAGTAGTCGTGAAATTTTTGAAAGCTCTCTTTGCTCGATTTGGATCTCCACGTGCTATAATTAGTGATCGTGGTACTCATTTTTGCAATGACAAATTTGATAAAGTCATGCAAAAGTATGGTGTAACTCACCGACTTTCAACTGCGTACCACCCTCAAACAAGTGGACAAGTAGAAGTTTCCAATCGAGGCATAAAGAGAATATTGGAAAGAACTGTAGGTGAAAATCGTGCATCGTGGTCGGACAAATTATATGATGCACTTTGGGCTTTCCG
The DNA here is from genome assembly GCA_030686995.1 of Artemisia argyi. NCBI lineage: Eukaryota > Viridiplantae > Streptophyta > Magnoliopsida > Asterales > Asteraceae > Artemisia > Artemisia argyi. The sequence goes on from CM060677.1 coordinate 106,262,989, forward strand.
TACGGCTTACAAAACACCCATTGGGTGTACGCCTTACAAGCTTGTGTACAGGAAAGCGTGCCATCTTCCGATCGAGCTTGAGCATAAAGCCTATTGGGCTCTCAAGCATGCCAATTTCGACCTCAAAACTGCGGGTGATCATAAGAAAGTTCAACTGAATGAATTAAATGAACTTCGTGATCAAGCTTACGAGAACTCTTTGATCTATAAAGAAAAGACAAAGAAGATTCATGACTCCAAAATCAAAAACCGCGTTTTCAACGTTGGTGATCGAGTCCTTCTTTTCAACTCTAGACTCAAGATCTTCTCGGGAAAGCTTAAAACCCGATGGACTGGTCCATTCACTATCGCAAAGGTTTATCCTTATGGCACCGTCGAATTATCTCAAAATGACGGTCCAAATTTCAAAGTGAATGGACATCGTTTGAAACACTACTTTGGAGAGGACATACCATCCATGGTTGTCCAGGATCTCCAAACTTTCCCCAAGGACAGTTAAATTCGGGGATCGAGTCAAGCTAGCGACTCGATAAACAAAAACAGTAGCAACAACATAGGTTTTCACCCGTGTCTCTGATTTCTTTCTACTTTCTACCACCCTAATGTGGGGGAATGGCCAACCCCCCGCTATTTGAAAATGTATATATGTATATAAGTCAAAAAAAAATGTGATTGTATGTACAGATAAATAAAGTGAAAAATACAAAACAATATTTCCACAGTTAGCTTCGAATATTATCTTTTTACGTTCATAGGTTCGGCATAATAGCCGGGACTTTGAATATTGAGGACAATATTCATTTCTAAGTGTGGGGGAAATTCTAGCGAATTTTATCGCAAAATATTTTCAAATACCCCCATTTTGGCCCAAAGTTTTCAAAAATTTTTCACTTTATTTCAAAATTTTTGTGGTAATCAGTCCGCCGTGTCTAAACGACAAAAGGGATTGGCTAATCCAGGAGCAAACGGCTCTTGGTAAAGATAACTCAAATCCGTTTACGGCTTGCAATTTGCCCAAAATTGTATGGTTCCTCAACTCCCCATATCCCATAAAGCGAATGAGTTGGCTAGCCCGCAAGATTATGGCTTGTGGTAAAGGCCGTGGAAAAACCATAATTGGTAATCAGCTCACCAAGATGTTGACTATTCCATCAAGAGCTGGCTAGTCCAGGAGCAAACGGCTCTTGGTAAAGACAAATCAAATTCGTTGACAGCTGGTGGTTTGCTCAAAATCACACGGTTATCACGTGTGCCACAGTTCTTACACCTGGCTACTCCAGAAGTGATGGCTTTTGGTAAAGAGTTTAAAATCCATCAAGTTTTCCAAAAATATTGCTAGGGACTAGCAATAGTTTAATGTGGGGGATTGATGAGTGCGCAAACACTCATCATTTTTATCGTGTTTAAACTGCCAAAACATACAAAAACAATCGAAAAGTAATCAAAATACTTAAATTATCCCAGGGATTGTGTTTTATGTGTTTTAAATGCAAAACGAGCAAAAACAAATGAAAAAACGATCAAAGTTTGCAATATTGGCAGTTTCAGTCTCCCAAGTTTCAAAATTTGTTAGAAATAGTCCCTATGCATTTATTTTGAAATAAAAGTCAACCCAAGTCCCTAAAAAATCAAAAGTTATCAAAAACGGACTTTGGGTGATAAATTTGGAAAAGTTACATGTTTGGTCCCCGGAGTTTGGAAATTTGCAAAAATAGTCCCTAGGAATTTTGAAAATAAAAAAAATTTGCAAAATTGGTTTTTGGAATGTTAAACTTGGCAACAATAGTCCTTGGTGATACTTTGGGATAATTACACTTTCAGTCCCTTAGATTTGTTAAAATTGCAAAAATGGTCCTTGTGTAAATTACTACAACAAACCGGACCCTTAATAACTTCAAACCCAATCAAAACCCAATTCCAAGTCCATCTCCTTATCACTCCAAGCCCACAGGCCCACTCCATCAACACCCTCAGCCCACCACAACCAAATCCACCCCGTTTAATAATAATACTACTCCACCCCATCTTTTACCCCAGCTTTGACCACCCATCTTCCACCTCTGCTACCAGCCAAATCCCTCCTCATCATCACCCCCTATTCTCCTTCTGCACACTCAACCTTCCCCCCCCCCCCCCCTGGGTACTCCAAACCAAAAGCTAATGTCACACCCCCAAAGTCGGGTCCAGCGGAAGCATACGTGTAGCTGGGGTGTAACTCAATTGGTATTACAACACAAGTTCAAAAATGGTTTTCACTTTAATCATTTAGAATAAAATCGTTTAATCAAAAATGTTGAATTTACATCGTTAAAAGTAGTGCGGAAGTAGGCCCTTAAAATAGTTTAAAACGGTCCCCATTTAAATAATCAGAGTCTTCTATGATCATGCCATGCCCTGCCAAAACCTCCTGTAGCGTGCCATAAGTTAAAACCTGAAAATACATGCTAAAGTGTCAACACGAGGTTGGTGAGTTCATAGAGTTGTTTAACAAATAAAGTATATAGAAAAGTGATCACACAGCAAAGGCATCGTAAATCCACTCAGTTACAAGTCCCGCCATAAGAGCCTTGTAACCTGTGTGTTCACAACCCACTGCTAAAATATAGTTTAGGTCTAGTAGTCAAGCACCCGTGGTCAATAATAAGTCACAATATAAGCACCACCTATATAATAATGTATGCCATGCAAAGCCCCTAATTAAATAATATGCGTCCCGTAACATGGTGGACGAGAGGTTGGCCGACCTCTAATAGCGCTATCCATACTACTAATAGGCGTCGAACAATGCGAATGTACGAACAGTACATCATACAACTATTATATAAGATTAAGAACGCTCCGAACATGGGAGACTTAGCACGCTCCACCAATAAGGCGAGACTTTAGGGTTAAGAACGCTCCACCAATAAGGTGAGACTTTGCACGCTCCACCAAAAATGGCGAGACTTTAGGTCATAGTACGTACGGTACATTAGGGTCAAAAGTTTAAGTCAAGTTCAAAAGTCAAGTCAAGTTCAAAAGGTCAAGTAGTAATTCATGTAAAAACGAGCATGTATTCTCCCCCAAAAAGTTAACAAAACAATTTAAAAGAGTAGGGGCTATGACTCACCTGGAGCGATAGCAATGATGACAAAAGTGGATACACAGAAATGAAGTTCGATCTCTAACCGCGACCTATAATGAACGAATGATACGATCTACTTAAATTATGAGGGGATGCGATGAATGTACATGCACATGAAGCCTATACCACTCGTAGTTTGAAAATAAGTGTTGGCGTTGATTTATAGTGTTTCCATAACTTAAGAGAATATGTGCTATTAGAAGTTGTCAAATATATATATAGTTCGCCTAGTTTCAAAAGTGTATATCTTGGTCGTTTTAGGCTCGTTTTCTACGTTCTTTATATCCACAGATTCGTTTTAGTATATACTAATATATTTTCGATAGCTCGGCTCCTCTAGGTTACGTCTAATGCCTCTATTTGCCCGTCGAAAACTGTCAAACAGCATGCAGTTTTTCAGAAAATAGTTTTCGTCGTTAAATTTACAAAAATCATATCTCCTTCGTTATAAGCTCGTTTTAGTTCGTTCTTTCGCCAAAAGTTTCGTTTTTAAAAGTATTTTCTAAATCTTTGGTCAAAATTTACCCAAAACCCACTGAGTTTCCCACGTTTTGCAAATAGGGACAGTAGGTTATATATTGTTTCAAAAATTGATTTCTAGTGTTCCAATCTAGTTCCAACTTCAACCAAACCACTTTCAATCACCACAAACCTAGTCTAAACTTACCATACACCTTCTTAGGGTGTCATGGGTTCCTAAACATCATAAATCAAGTGGATCTAACAAGGATCTAACTATAATCCATTTCTAGAGTTCATAAATTATAAAAAGTATAAATAGAGTGGTATAAACTAACATATGCATATAGATCTTGAATAAACAACATGAAACTAGAAAAATGAAAGTATGGAAAGATCAACAAGTGATCTTGAAGCTTACTTGATGATTGGATGAGTTTTGAAGATAATAATGTAAAGAACCTAGGGTTTTATCACAAAACCCTAACAAGGAAAGAAAGTATAGCATGATTATGACTTGATCTTCAAAAATTTATGGATTCTTCTTTGATTCTTGATGGTGGTCGATTGGTAGAGAGAAGAAAAGAATGAGAGAACTTTTGTTGCTAGTTTGTTAATGTGTTAAATGAGAAGAATGTGGTAAAAAGATGTATATATTTGGTCTAGCATTAATTGTAGTCAAAAAGTGGTCCAAATCTTATGGTCTTAGGGGGGGCAATGGGGTGGCACAAAGGAGCAAAACATGGAAAAGGTTTTGTGAGCTCATTAATATTCTTGTCCCATGGTGCAAGTATTAGTTAGTTTTGGTTGTGTATTGGGTGTTATCGGGTACCGAGTTAACTAAAAATAAATTTTAATGAAGTTAACCGGGACATAATAAAGTCATAAAAATTGTAAAAATATGTTGGGTACAAGTATGGAGAGTTTGGGTGATTATTGTTTAGTTTCTACGAAAACCGTCGTAATTAAATTAGACGTACGATGTAAAATAAATAAATTTCCAAAATACCGGGTAATTGAATAATAAAATTTTTATATTATTATTATGAGTATAAAAATGTGTTAGGACCATAGTTGGGATTAACGGATCAATTATTTAAAATAATAGCTCATAAGATAACGTTTATTAGGTTGATAATCGTACGTGTACAGAAATGACGCAACTCACGCATAAATGACAAATTTTCTCCGGAGGTGAATAGTGTTTTATGAATAGTAAAATTTTTGAACGCTTCTCAGAATCACAAACTGACTCCGAAAAAGATGAATAGTAAAATGATGAATAGTGATCGATGAATAGTAACCGATGAATAGTAAATGTGAAAGTTCGGGAAAAGACCAGAATTTACGAGTTGTGACAGTCTCTACCCCATAAGGGAACTTCGTCCCGAAGTTCAGTTAACGTTGGTCTCCGAAGTGTTATAAAGGTGAAGATTCATGAGATGAAATGACCAGTTGACGTGTTTCTAGGCGGCGGTTCACGAGGTGAGGAAAACATAAGCGTTCTGACAACGAGGGTACGCACACACATGAATGAAACATTTGGAAATTGAGTAGAGAATTCAATCCAGACAAAATTTTATTATAACCATTCTCAGTGTTGCAAAATTCATTTCTGAGTCGGATATAGGTAGTCAGCCTATGTCCCACTATCCCGGGTTGAATATAGGTGACTAGTCTATATTCCACCGAGGTTCCATGAATTTTGAAATACTCAGCTCAGTTATACTAATACTATGTCCTTCACAAATACCAAGACGTTCAGAAAGACTAAGGCAGGTGACCAAACTCGAGGTCAAATGATGAAACTAGGCAAGGAGAAACATAACAGGGTGACATATATGATACGTGAACATGCTTATATGAAAGACAATGAGAGTAATCAACAAGAATAATTGGATATAATAAACCAGATAATGAGACACAAATCTCATCACCTAAGTCAGCAACCAACCACAATGAGGCTTCAGCTTGGCAGGCAGGCACGTGACGGTCATAGGGTTAAGTTTTTCGTAAAAGTAGCTATAGTCTAGGTTTTAAAAACACTTAGTTCGCTATAGCCAAAGCTCTGATACCAATCTGTCACACCCCCAAAGTCGGGTCCAGCGGAAGCATACGTGTAGCTGGGGTGTAACTCAATTGGTATTACAACACAAGTTCAAAAATGGTTTTCACTTTAATCATTTAGAATAAAATCGTTTAATCAAAAATGTTGAATTTACATCGTTAAAAGTAGTGCGGAAGTAGGCCCTTAAAATAGTTTAAAACGGTCCCCATTTAAATAATCAGAGTCTTCTATGATCATGCCATGCCCTGCCAAAACCTCCTGTAGCGTGCCATAAGTTAAAACCTGAAAATACATGCTAAAGTGTCAACACGAGGTTGGTGAGTTCATAGAGTTGTTTAACAAATAAAGTATATAGAAAAGTGATCACACAGCAAAGGCATCGTAAATCCACTCAGTTACAAGTCCCGCCATAAGAGCCTTGTAACCTGTGTGTTCACAACCCACTGCTAAAATATAGTTTAGGTCTAGTAGTCAAGCACCCGTGGTCAATAATAAGTCACAATATAAGCACCACCTATATAATAATGTATGCCATGCAAAGCCCCTAATTAAATAATATGCGTCCCGTAACATGGTGGACGAGAGGTTGGCCGACCTCTAATAGCGCTATCCATACTACTAATAGGCGTCGAACAATGCGAATGTACGAACAGTACATCATACAACTATTATATAAGATTAAGAACGCTCCGAACATGGGAGACTTAGCACGCTCCACCAATAAGGCGAGACTTTAGGGTTAAGAACGCTCCACCAATAAGGTGAGACTTTGCACGCTCCACCAAAAATGGCGAGACTTTAGGTCATAGTACGTACGGTACATTAGGGTCAAAAGTTTAAGTCAAGTTCAAAAGTCAAGTCAAGTTCAAAAGGTCAAGTAGTAATTCATGTAAAAACGAGCATGTATTCTCCCCCAAAAAGTTAACAAAACAATTTAAAAGAGTAGGGGCTATGACTCACCTGGAGCGATAGCAATGATGACAAAAGTGGATACACAGAAATGAAGTTCGATCTCTAACCGCGACCTATAATGAACGAATGATACGATCTACTTAAATTATGAGGGGATGCGATGAATGTACATGCACATGAAGCCTATACCACTCGTAGTTTGAAAATAAGTGTTGGCGTTGATTTATAGTGTTTCCATAACTTAAGAGAATATGTGCTATTAGAAGTTGTCAAATATATATATAGTTCGCCTAGTTTCAAAAGTGTATATCTTGGTCGTTTTAGGCTCGTTTTCTACGTTCTTTATATCCACAGATTCGTTTTAGTATATACTAATATATTTTCGATAGCTCGGCTCCTCTAGGTTACGTCTAATGCCTCTATTTGCCCGTCGAAAACTGTCAAACAGCATGCAGTTTTTCAGAAAATAGTTTTCGTCGTTAAATTTACAAAAATCATATCTCCTTCGTTATAAGCTCGTTTTAGTTCGTTCTTTCGCCAAAAGTTTCGTTTTTAAAAGTATTTTCTAAATCTTTGGTCAAAATTTACCCAAAACCCACTGAGTTTCCCACGTTTTGCAAATAGGGACAGTAGGTTATATATTGTTTCAAAAATTGATTTCTAGTGTTCCAATCTAGTTCCAACTTCAACCAAACCACTTTCAATCACCACAAACCTAGTCTAAACTTACCATACACCTTCTTAGGGTGTCATGGGTTCCTAAACATCATAAATCAAGTGGATCTAACAAGGATCTAACTATAATCCATTTCTAGAGTTCATAAATTATAAAAAGTATAAATAGAGTGGTATAAACTAACATATGCATATAGATCTTGAATAAACAACATGAAACTAGAAAAATGAAAGTATGGAAAGATCAACAAGTGATCTTGAAGCTTACTTGATGATTGGATGAGTTTTGAAGATAATAATGTAAAGAACCTAGGGTTTTATCACAAAACCCTAACAAGGAAAGAAAGTATAGCATGATTATGACTTGATCTTCAAAAATTTATGGATTCTTCTTTGATTCTTGATGGTGGTCGATTGGTAGAGAGAAGAAAAGAATGAGAGAACTTTTGTTGCTAGTTTGTTAATGTGTTAAATGAGAAGAATGTGGTAAAAAGATGTATATATTTGGTCTAGCATTAATTGTAGTCAAAAAGTGGTCCAAATCTTATGGTCTTAGGGGGGGCAATGGGGTGGCACAAAGGAGCAAAACATGGAAAAGGTTTTGTGAGCTCATTAATATTCTTGTCCCATGGTGCAAGTATTAGTTAGTTTTGGTTGTGTATTGGGTGTTATCGGGTACCGAGTTAACTAAAAATAAATTTTAATGAAGTTAACCGGGACATAATAAAGTCATAAAAATTGTAAAAATATGTTGGGTACAAGTATGGAGAGTTTGGGTGATTATTGTTTAGTTTCTACGAAAACCGTCGTAATTAAATTAGACGTACGATGTAAAATAAATAAATTTCCAAAATACCGGGTAATTGAATAATAAAATTTTTATATTATTATTATGAGTATAAAAATGTGTTAGGACCATAGTTGGGATTAACGGATCAATTATTTAAAATAATAGCTCATAAGATAACGTTTATTAGGTTGATAATCGTACGTGTACAGAAATGACGCAACTCACGCATAAATGACAAATTTTCTCCGGAGGTGAATAGTGTTTTATGAATAGTAAAATTTTTGAACGCTTCTCAGAATCACAAACTGACTCCGAAAAAGATGAATAGTAAAATGATGAATAGTGATCGATGAATAGTAACCGATGAATAGTAAATGTGAAAGTTCGGGAAAAGACCAGAATTTACGAGTTGTGACAGCTAAACTCCAAAACTCACCTCTGGCATCAATTATACTCAAGAAACAGCCAAGGATTTTTGGGCGCCAAGAATTTTTAAACGGCTGAGATTGTTTCTTCTAATCCAATGGTCAAGATGTAAGCTGAGAAGAGTCCAAAGGCTTTCTAGAAACCCTAAATTGAAGCTATAAAAGAGAAGAAGTAGCAGTGAAGCTGGGTGTGTAGTTTTTAGCTTATTTAGTTTTTAGCTTAAAATTAAATGTAATTTACTTTTTTCAAGCAAACATTAGATTGTAGTCTGTTTTACCTTAATTAATATCAAGTTTCATTTCAAGAATCCAAATTCTCTTTACATTGCTCAGTTTCATTTTTCTAGTCTTAAGCTGTTATGTAGTTTAAGCTTGTAACTTATCATAATTTGTTCACAAGCTCACATAAACTCTTAAATACCAATAGAAAACATAAAAAGAGAACAAAACAAGAAAAAAAAGAAATGGCCAACAGGGTACCTTAGCTTGTGACTGTGGAGGCTTATGGAAGTACCAAGTTGTGGAATTGGTAGGTGGACTTAACCTAGCTTGTTTATAACAAGCTAGGAGCTTGTTGCTGTTTCAAGAAGTTCTAGTTAAGCTAGTACAAAGGTTCACCATTTTCAGTTTTCATTTTTTCAAAGTTTTAGTGTAATATTAGCATAATTTGTAATTAGTAATCATAAATATATTTTGTTGTTTGAATCTGTTTATCCTAGCTTATTTGTGGTGTTTATGATCTGTTAGAAGTAACTTAGTCATTTAGATATAGTTTTGTCAAGCTTTGAACAATTTGCTTCATAAACTGTCACACAAGGTGTAATTGGATAATGGTGGTTTAAAGTATTGTTTGTTGGATATTTTTGCTTCAGTATGCTTATTTAATAATTATATAAGCTCTGTGATCAAGTTGCATAGTTTAAATCAGTGCATACCTTCAAAGTCTTAACAGATTCACCATTAAAGGGGTGTTTGGATAGGTTGGTTCAGCTGAGCTTTGGAGCTTTTCTGTGCTCATAACCTTTTGAGACTTCTTTCTTAGGTTCATAAGATCACAGTCAAACTGTTGCATTAGTAGTTTTTAAAGCAAAAAGTCAAAATTATTCCTAACCTTCATTTGTAGTTAACCGTGGAACAGTTAGTGTCCAAGATCATTCACATCATTTCATAAATTGTAAATTTAACTTAATTCAGTCTCTAGGAGTCATATTATAGCTTAGTTAATCAGTAGGCTTAATTAGAAATTCACCAAAGTCAAACTGCAAGTGTTACTAAAAAAGTCAAAAGTGAAGTCTCAGACTTTTGCAAAAATTGAGTGAATTTTCATGATTTTTGTGTTGTGATTTGGGACCTGAAACATGTTATGTGTTTACTCTACCAGCAGAACTTGTGATTTCTATAATTTTTATGTTTTTGTGATTTTTTTTATTGACTAAACTACCCTTGGAAGTGGACTGCAGGGCAAGGCTTTTGCCCTGTTCAGCAGACTCATTTCAACCCACCACTTTTGGTGGTGATTTGTGGTTACCCCAGTGGATCCCACACCCCATAATTAGATTCTCCCAACCCCCATCCTACCAGGGAGTCTAAGTTGACCAATAGTTTGACCTGTGGACCTGTGGACCCCACCTGGATTGGCTTCCAAAGTCTGTCCCCAATCTGTATCAGATTGCAATAAGCAAGTGCTTATTTGTTGTTGTGTGGCTTATTTGCTATGCTTAATTGATTGAAACTCACTCAACATTGATCAAACATCTCAGAGAAACCTATTTTCATTATTGTGGACCCTACCTTCTTTCATTTGAGCTTAATTACCTCCACAGTCAACAAAAGTCAATTGTTTGGGTGAATAAGCACTCAAAGTGCTTATTTCTTGGTTACATTAAAAGTGTTTTCACAAAAAGTTTTAGTTTTTAGTAGTAAATCAGTTTGGAAAAAGAAAAAACACCAAAAACCAATTTTAATTATAGTGATAGCTTCTATTTAATAGGAATTATCATTTTAATTTTCTTTTTAGCTTATTTTTAAGCAATATATCATTTTTATATTTTTAGTAATTCTCTTTTAGGTTAATAATTCTAGAAATTTTTCCAGATTTTTATTTTGTCTTTTAGTGGTATTTAGAATTAATTTTAGTTTAATTAATTAGTAATTAATATTAAGTAATTAAATAGCATAATTAAATTTTATAAAGTACACCCTAGTTTTTATAATTTTTCTAGCTTTTATATAAGTTAAAACATTTTTATAAATTTTTCTAGAATTTGTACTGTTCATTTTCTATTTTTAATAATATAATTAGTTTAATTAGAAATTAATAAGTAATTAGATTAATAATTAGTAAATTAGTTTAAAAATACATAAAATCAACTTTTTATAATTTTTTAGGATTCCTATGATGGTTAATTAGATTTGTAAAATTTTTCTTAATTTTCTAAGCCTTTTTAGTATTTTTAATAATTCTAATTAGTTTAATTAATTAATAAATAGATAATTAGTAATTAATTAATAATAAATAATTAAATAGTGTAAAAACAATTTTTCTTTTTCTTAAAATTTTCTTTATTTATTAGGATTGTAAAAATAATAATTTTACACTTGTAACCTTTACTGTCCATCAGTTGTACTTTTTGTTTCGTTCGTCTGTGTACGTTTTTAATTAAAACGTACGTTTTTAGGTTTTAGCTCAAATCTTCATAATCTTAATTCCCGTAATCAATCACGTAGCTTTCCTAAGCTATATTTGTCAATAATTTCCAAATAATTCTTATCACAACCCTTTTCTGTGAATAATCACCCGATCACAAGTACGCTAAAGCACAATCCACACCTCGTCGGGACATAACGACCTGGTGATACCTTATATTACCCGGAGCATTGATCTAGGCTATTTGACTTTGTTGACTATTCTTTGGTCAATTTAAGTTGACGGTTTAGCATCAATCAGTTAGCATTATATACACCATAATACTGATCTGATTAAACATGCTCTTCTTTCTGTGTATTGCAGGTCGCGTTCCCAAAGAAACTTTTAGATGGAGCTCATGAGATGGACAGTTTCTGTCTTGGCCATACAGAGTGAGTGAGTTACTTGAGGTTTGCATAGGTCTTTATTCTTTTAGGAAATTTATGGATATGTATTGTAATCAGATTCAAATAATCTATATGAAAAATCAATAAGCTTTTTGTTACCGCATCAGTATACTTTTTGTTCTCTAAAAGTCATTTTGCTAACCTTGTGATTGGATTTATAGGATAAAGAAGGTATCCAGCCAGACCAGCAAAGATTGATTTTTTCCAGGAAGCAATTAGAGGATGATGGTTAAACACTTGATGATTACAACATCCAAAAGGTTAACGTCAGATTTAGGATTTTTTTTTTTTTTGCATACTTAAGGTTTTAGGCTAATGCGCGCTTGTTAATTGATTTTTTTATGCTAATCACATGATTGATCACCTTATGTCATGCGTCATTTGTCATTGTTAAATAACTTGGCAGTTTACTTCTTGCACTGAAAACCCATCTTAGTTATTGTATAACCATTTATTTCTTTAATTTACATGTAGTTACCTTGGAGTGACGAGTGTACATTAGTGAACAAAGAGTTGAACGCCATCATTGGTGCATGGTTTACATTCTAGCATGATTAATCTGAGATAATGATGTTCAATTATGTTGAATTCTAATGTTTTTCTTTATGGTTTGTTGAATTCTAGTGTTTTAATTTGGATTTTTTTTCTAGGATTTATGTTTAGTTGAATTGACATATTATCTTAATTTAATTTGTTGATTTCAACATTTGTAGTGTATTTTAATCACGTTACATATATTTGATGCAATATATATATATATATATATATATATATATATATATATATATATATATATATATATATATATATATATATATATATATTTCTTTATTAAAAAAATCATTTCTAAAATTTTTCAATTTCTAAGAAATTGGAAAATTTTAGAAATGATTTTTTTTTAATAAAATAGATTTACTAAAAAGACAGGTTTTGAGATAAAAACATATCTCTTTACTCTATATATAGATAGGTCGGATGCTTTGATAAAGACAGGTTATGAGAGAACCTGTGTCAATGATTTTGTAATGGAGACCCATTTTAAGGAGAAAACCAGTATTGATGCTTCTAATAGAGACAGGTTGCCAAACCAGTTTCTATATATTTCGATCATAGAGATACCCCCCTTCAGAGAGTGGTTCCAAAACCACTCTTCATGGGCCATTTTAACCAGTTTCTGTGAGATTTTTTGTAGTAGTTCCAACCCCACATCTAGTCCATACCTTAACCCTAAACCAGTAACACTAAAACTAACACACCACTCCTCATTTTTATCCCTAGTCAAACCTACCAGTCAAAAAACACCTTCTTCCCCACCCTGCATCTCTTTACCCGCCAAACTTTAAACCCCCTCCTCCATGCTTTAGCCTGCAACACGTCACCCTCTTCCCAAAAGCACCCCTCTCACCTGCTCCAAGAAATCCTTCACATGTTGCCATCTCTAGGTCAGCAATCCACATGACCATTCAGGTACCAAAATGCAATCAAGGGCTTAGATCATTCCCAATTCAATCCAACAGCTGGAAATCTCCCAAAAGAAGCACAAAGAGGATCTTGGGTTGTTTATACTCACAGAACAAGCACATCCAGCAAGAGGACAAAAAGCCAAAGGAGGAACCCTAATTCTTGCACTATAAATACTTTAGTTTGTAGCCAAAGATTGGCAGTAGGTTTTAGTTTTAAAAATTCAGTATTTACTTTTGTTAAAAATCCTTCGTATTCTCTTTTCTTTAAATTTAATGAAAGTTTAATTTTATGTCACTGTTGCAACTGCTTATCTTCAACTTATATAGTGCTTTTTTAGTACTTACTTCTGCTTATTAATTTTACTTTTAACCTAATATATCACTTGCTTTCAAAATATAGTTCAAAAGGTTGCAATTCAGTTAAAAAAATAAACAGTCAAAGTTAACTGGTGTTTGACACAAGGTATTTATGGGTCCAAAACCTGTTTACAATCTTTCTTTTTAGTTATTTCAGCTTAGTTATCTATATTTAGTAGTGCTTAAGCTAAGTTCTTCATTTCCCAAATAGTTTTTAGTGTTTAAGTTGGTTTTTCACAAGTGTTACCTTTAAGCAATTTTTCAAAAGAAAAGTGTTAGGATAGAATCTCGTTAAGGCCTTCTTAATTACTACCTTTGCTTTAAGTTAGCTTAGAAAAGGTTAGTATAATTTAAATTAATCTGTAGTTGACCTATAGTGGGTCAAAAGCCACTCATTTTCACCAATTAGGCCTGCAGCATTAGTTTACCTACAACCCAACACCCCCTTTGATCACCATTTTTAATTTTGACTCCTCCCAAACAGTCAGTCCAAATAAACCAAGGATGGTCAACAGGTCAAACCTGAGGGAGAGGAGAGATCAATTTATGATCCAGTGTAAGCACAGTGTTTTCCCGGGTCCTTATGTCCCAGCGAGATTGAAATTGTGTTTTTGAAACGTTTAAAGGATTCAGTGACTTGGGAAAGTAACAAATAATGATTTGGAGTTGATTACACTACTGGAATGATTTGGATTAAGATAAATAACAGTATTAACAATTACAGGAATACAAATATGTAATAAATGTAGACTGAATTAAAAACAATTATGATTACGTGCTGGGAAAAAGGTGAGTTTTAAGCAAATTTAAACTAGAGGGGGGGGGAAATGAAATTTTTACAAACTTAATATTAATTTTTTATTATTATTTATTATTAATTAAAAACTATTTATTAATTAATTAAAACTAATTTAAATTTAAGGAAAATAGTAAAGTGACTTAGAAGATTATGAAATTTTTTATAAAACTAATTAACCATTACAGGGATCCTAAAAGATTATAAAAAGTTTATAAAAATTATATTTAGACTATTTTACTAATTATTTACTTATTTAGTAATTGAAATCTATTTTAACTAAATTAATTATGAAAAATAATAAATGAACAGTAAAAAATATGAAAAATTTTCTAATTATACTTTACTAATTATAAAAGCTAGGAAAAATATAAAAAGGTACTTTTGCTTATAAATAAGCAGAAAGAAAATTAATTTTTTGGTTTTTTAAATTAAAACTAATTAAACTTAAATTAATTATTATAAATACTAAATAGACTCAGAAAATTATGAAAATTTTTATGAAACTATTTTAATATATAAGAAACTTAGGAAAAACAGAAAATTGAAAATTGCTTTTTGAAAAAGCTGAGAAATAAGCCAAATGGCTTAAATAGAAGCTATCACTAATTTATGTTTGGCTTTTTCTGGTTTTTTTAATTAAAACTAATTAAACTTAAATTAATTATTATAAATACTAAATAGACTCAGAAAATTATGAAAATTTTTATGAAACTATTTTAATATATAAGAAACTTAGGAAAAATAGAAAATTAAAAATTGCCTTTTGAAAAAGCTGAGCAATAAGCCAAATGGCTTAAATAGAAGCTATTACTAATTTATGTTTGGCTTTTTCTGGTTTTTCTTTTACAAAACTATTTAACTACTGAAAATAAGACAAGCGTCACAGGTTTTGACAAACTCATGAGCATCTTTGTAGATCGTGGGCCTGTAGAACCCAGAATCAAACACCTTTTTGGCAGTGTAGTTTGGAATATGATGTCCCCCCGTGGGTCCATCATGACAAGCTTTGAGAATATCCATGGCTTCTTGGCCATGGACACACCGCCGGATGACTTGATCCGCACAGATTTTGAATAGATAGGGATCGTCCCAGAAGTGGTGATTAACATCTTTGAAGAACTTTTTCTTATGTTGGGACGACATCCCTTTAACAATGAAGTTACCCGCATGGTAATTTGCAAAGTCTTAAAATCATGGGGTAGTAGAATCACCACGAGAATAGATCACATTGAGTGTCTCGAGGGGAAAGGTTTCATTTATTTCCTTTTTCTCGAGGACATCTTGGTGAGGGTTCTCTCGTCGAGATAGATGATCAGCCGCTAAGCTCTCTGCTCCTTTTGTATCACGGACGATGATATCGAATTCCTGTAGGAGGAGAACCCATCGGAGCAATCTCGGCTTTGCATCTTGTTTGGCAAAGAGGTATTTTAAAGCCGAGTGGTCCGTATACACTATGCACCTGGTCAGGATTAAATATGGCCGAAACTTTTCAAAGGCATACACCACGGCTAAGAGTTCATTTTCCATAGTGGTATAGTGAGTTTGAGCTTCAGTCATAGTCGTATTGGCATAGTGTATAGGCTGAGAGTGTTTTGTTTTATGTTGCCCAGGACTGCACCTATTGCAAAGTCACTAGCATCGCACATAACTTCGAAGGGCAGGTCCCAATCGGGGGCAACAAGAATGGGTGCCTCAGTAAGCTTTTTCTTCAGAGCTTGAAAAGCTTCGATGCACTCCACTCTGGTGAGAAGATGAAAGGAGCATCTTTTTCAAGAAGATGGGTCATTGGCCGGGCGATTTTTGAAAAATCTTGTATGAATCTACGATAGAATCCGGCATGACCGAGAAAACTCCTAACACCTTTGACAGTAGTGGGAGGAGGTAGTTTTGCTATAACATCAACTTTGGCTCTATCAACCTCGATCCCACTTTTGGAAATCTTATGGCTGAGGACAATGCCTTCTTTGACCATAAAATGGCTCTTCTCCCAATTTAGACACATATTTGTTTCCTTACAACATTTAAGCATGTTTTCCAAATGGGAGAGGCAAGATTGGAACGAATCCCCAATGACCGAAAAGTCATCCATAAAGATCTCCATAGTTTTCCCGATCATGTCGTGGAATATGGCCATCATGCACCTTTGGAACGTGCCTGGAGCATTACATAAGCCGAAAGGCATACGTCTATAGGTAAAAGTTCCATAGGGGCACGTGAAGGTGGTCTTTTCTTGATCCTACGGATCAATGGGAATCTGAAAGTAACCCGAGAAGCCGTCAAGGAAACAATAGTACTCATTTCCTACTAATCTCTCAAGCATTTGGTCCATGAAGGGTAGAGGAAAGTGGTCTTTTCGGGTGGCGTCATTTAACTTTCTATTGTCAATGCACACACGCCATCCCGTAACCAATCGAGTTGGAATTAACTCATTTTCTTCATTTGTGACAACAGTAATGCCACCCTTTTTTGGAACGCAGTGGATGGGACTAACCCAAGGACTGTCAGAGATAGGGTAAGTCAATCCGGCATCAAGAAGTTTAAGAACCTCCTGTTTGATAACCTCATGAATTTTGGATTAACTCGTCTCTGTTGTTGAACTGCCAGCTTGAAATCATCCTCCATTAAGATTTTATGAGTACAGAATTCAGGGTTAATACCCTTGATATCAGAGAGTTTCCACGCAATCGCTTGCTTGTGGGATTTCAAGACATTTAAGAGAGTAGTTTTCTCCTCATCTTTTAAGTCTTTAGCAATTATGACGGGTAATTTATCATCACCCTCCAGGAATGCATATTCAAGATGAGGAGGCAAGTCCTTAAGCTCGACCTCGGGAAAATCATCAGCTTTCTCAACATTTTTGATTTCCTCTTTATGAAGTGTATGTGAAAGAACGGGAGGAGGAGAGGGATCTTCGTTCAGCAACTTCTCAAGGAGAAGTATATCCCTTTCTGGGTCAATCTCTTGGTTATCAATCCCCTCAGGAATTGAATCACTTCTGAGAAAGGCCTCTATTTCCTCCCGGACGAAGTCACTTCCCTCAAACGGAGTGAGGGAAGGAGAAGAATTGGCAATAATAGGTTGAGAGGAGGGAGTGGGATTGCCACTCGAAGAATCATCAGTAAAACCAAGAATTTCTTGAGAGTACTCCTCTGTAGCAACATCGATGACATCGATGCGGTTAACTGATTTAGAATCATAGTTTGAGGAGTATCTCGAGGTCTGATCAAGGTTGAAAGTTATTGCTTCAGAACCAACACGTAATGTGATTTCCTCATCGAATAGATCGATCAAAGCACGTCCCGTCCTAAGGAATCCTCTTCCAAGAATGAGAGGAACCCTTGGATACGCATCAAAATCAACAATCAAGAAGTCTGCTGGAAAATGGAACTTCTCCACTTTTACAAATACGTCCTCGGCAATACCGAGGGGACGAGATATTGAACGATCTACAAGCTCAAGAGTCATGCAGGTGGGAGTAAGTTCCGGAAGAGAGTTTCTTCCATACTGAATGAGGCATCTGGTTGATGCTGGCACCAAGATCGGCCAAGGCATAGCATTCAACCATTCCTGGGAATATGCATGGAATGAGAAATTTCTCGGGATCTCCCAGCTTTTCGGGAAGCTGTTTCAACAGAACTGCAGAGCAGTTTTCATTGAAGGGAGTGATGAGGCGAAAAATGAACCACTTTTAGGGGGTCATTTAAGCCGAAATTCGGATTTATTTGATCAAATATTGCCCTAAATCGTTTCTTTTGTGATTTTAGGTACTTTGGGAGTGAAATCTGGAAAAGGAAGCAATTCGGACGTTTTTGGAGCATAAAAGTGAAGAAAACGCCAAAGTTTTAATTTTCCTTGCTGAGAACAGTAGGTGACGGCGTCAAGAGTAACATCCTGACGGTGTCAAGAGCAATTTCCATGACGATCCAGAACAGATTTGACGGCGTCACAAGGAAGGGCGTCAAGAGGAAAATGCATGACGGCCTGGAAATGCATAACACATGACGGCGTCAGAAGTAGATCAAGGCAGTCCGAGAATTATTTTGGCGGCGAGGTGACGGCGTCACCTATTTGGTCTTGACGCCGTCAGACCCTATTTCCTATATATAGTTTTCTAATTTTTACACATTAAGAGAGAGAAGTTTTGGAGAAACCCTAGTACGATTTTGGTGCGAATTTTACAGGTTTTTCAAGGGTTCCAACCCCTTGATACCTTTCATGTGTAATTAAGATAAGTGTTCTTTTAATTCAATCAATATGTCTATGTGTTGGTTGTCTATATCTTGTTCTTGTCTTAATTCCGTCATGCTAGGCTAGATCTATCTTGTGTTTGCTTGGATCTAATGAAACCTAGATGTTGATTATATGTTGATTACTTGTTTATAGTTTGTTTTGGATGAATGAATTTATATGTTAGGCTTAAGAAAACTGGCAGATCTCCAAATGGTAACATGCTTGAACGTCTTAGGAAACATGAACCTATTGCACTAAGGTCTTTATTGGTTGTATTTAATGCATGAGCCACTGTTTACAATCCCTATAGTTGTGCTGGGCATGGTGTAGGAGGAGATAAGAGCTCATAGAATTGGGGAGTTATGTGCGATACCCCATGAATGGTATTAAGGAATACAATCCGTCATCCATGCAACTATAACAAGTAATTAACGTGTAAAAGATGTCTAGGGAGTAGTGAAATCTAAGTAAACACATTTTCTCCACTTATTGCTCACAACTCTAGTATAATTTAGTTTATTTTCATTTTTAGTATTTTATTTTGATTGCATCTTTAGTATTGGGTTAGTTGACTAGCAACTAATTCCGCCCAAATCCTTTAAACCCGAGATTTTAACTTGCTTTCTAAAAAATATAAAAATACAAAAATAATCATCCCTCATCTTTAGAACTAGTATTTAGGTTTTCTAATCCTAGCGACACTATTCCTAGCTGAACGATCAATCCTCCGGTACTTGTCACTATACTATACTACAACGATCAGGTACACTGCCTGGTGGGGGTTGTAAGCTTCTCAAGATCCCTTGAGAGGTAAAGCCTGGTGCAATTCCCACGCATCAGGGAGTTTTTGCCATCTCGAACAGTTTTTCTTTATTACTCAATAGGTTTTTGATTGTTGATACAAACTTGGGCATCAAGAGGATAGCATCCGCGAAGCTGATATCAAAGTGTAAATATTGAAAAATTTGGAAAAAAAATTCCATTTGATGGTTTACTTTTTTGCAGAGCTTTTGATCTTGTAAACGTGAGAGATATGGAATTGAAGGTTTCGGGTTGGGTTTCGGATTTTCAACGGGATTTTCGTGAGATTCAAATATGACCCTTGTTTTGGGGATCGAGACCTGGTTAACTTGAGGAGGGACGTCATTGGTACCTCCGTTGTTTGTAGGAAGTACCGTGTTCGTTATAGCCTCCGTTTCACGTTCCTCTACCTGGATAGGAGCAGAGGTAGACGGAGCCGTGGGTCCTTTATAAGAAACTCCACTTCTGGTTGTGATCGCCTTAACATCGCCCCTCAGGTTAGCGATCGTGTTGCTCGGTAGTATACCTGAGCCCGAGGGTCGATCATTTAAAGATTTCTTGAGTTCTGAGATTTCGCTGACCAACAATTTGTTCATTTCTTCTTGGGATTTCATAAACTGTTTCAACAACTCATTGGATGATGGTCCAGTTGGAACAACGGCTTGAGTCTGGTTAGGAAAATTTTGAGCACGGTTGTTTTGAAAATTTCCCTGATGTTGATTGTTATGACCCTGAAAATTGTTTCCTTGTTGAAAAATACCCTGTTGGAAATTATTACCCTGATGACCTTGATTACGGTTAAAATTTCCTTGGTTTTGATTTTGAAAAACCTGGTTGTGACCAGAATTGATATTCCCTTGGTTTTGAAAACCTTGGCTCATTCGGTGTTGATTAAAATTTTGGTTCCGGTTTTGAGCATTCTGATTCTGAGCTTGATTAAACCCGGGTGGTCCAAGGTAGTTATTGGAACGGTAGCTCAACAGATTACGGTCCCCTTGTGGTTGGTAAGAATTACTTCCCGCGTTATAGGAACCTTGAGCTGCGTACACCTTTTCATGAGCGAAGCCACCGGAGGCTGGGCACTCAGTGTACGGGTGGGGACCACCACAAGTTTCACAACTTGGGTTGAAAACTTTGACGTGATGATTTTGATTTGACAGATGGATACGTAAAACTGCAGTAGACAAATCATTAAGCTTTTTAACAAGGACAGCTATATCATTGTTTGCTGGAGTGACTGATTTACATGAGTCATTCCTCTCAGCTGAGGAGTCCCAAAAATTATGATGGGCAGTCATGTTTTCGATCAAATCATAGCACTCTTCAGGGGTCATTTTCATAAAGGTACCCCTAGCAGCAGCATTGATGGTGTCTCGGTGACGAAGTGTCAAACCATTGTAGAAGGTATCTATAATGGTGACAAGAAGCATATTGTGATTGGGACATTGATCAATAGCAAGTTTATAGTGTTCTCATGCCTCAAATAAGGACTCTTCAGGAAGCTGTCTAAAGTTGCTGATATCATTCCTCAGCTTAGTTACCATGGATGGTGGAAAGTATTTAGCAAAGAATTTGGTAACCATTTCAACAAAAGTATTGATCGAATTCTTCGGAAGAAGATCGAACCAGGCAGTCGCATGATGAGTGAGAGAATAGGGGAAGAGATACAAACGAAGGCTGTCTTCGGTGACGCCATTTTGTTTCATGCTCTGGGTGACGGTTAAAAATTTGTCGAGATGCTTGTTAACATAGTTACTCGGAAATCCATGGAATTGGCACGAATTTTGGACTTGCTGGATCATGTGGTGCTTGAGTCCAAAGTCCGTCGCCTCAATAGTGAGTGGTGCAATGGGTCCACCTCTCCCGTGCATGGTAGGCTGACACAACTCCTCCATTGTTCGGAGATCGGGAGCTGTCTCATCCTTTGGAGGGTCAGGTGGGGGTAGTGGGGGCTCGTCCATTTTTATTTTAGGTTCTTCAATAACTGTACGTAACTCGGGTAAGTTTCTTTGACGATTAAGTTTTGTTTGTGAACGAGTGCGCATGCACTAAAAACAAAGTCAATTAAAACAAGACCGAGGCAAAACAACAGGGAACTTAAACCAATAATCACAATATAAATGGCTTCTTTGAAAAAGGTACACCAATTCACAATGATACAAAGGCAAGTTTTTATCTTTTGTTTGGGAACTTAATAATGTTCATACCCCCAGTTGGTAGGTATTCTGTCTTGGTTTTCGACAATCTATTTTATGTAATTATTAACAGAAAAACAAATTGTTTTTGGCTTTTTGGGTGTGTGTGAAAAAACTTTTGGAAATATTTTTGGTATCGATTCTTTAACCGAAATCGCTTCCTTTAAGATTACTCGCAGGGTGGCGGAAGAGAAAAATGGATCTCTTTTCAGTTCGCAATTTAATGTCAGAACTTCTGTTTACCACCTGTATAGGTTGTAGCCTTAAAGAAACCGAAGTAATTTAACTTCACGATTTGTTTTGTTGTTTATGATTTTTTTGGTGTTGTTAACACTTAAGGAAAAGTGTTAATGACTTTTTCTGATATGATTAAGATTTTTACAAAAATTTACAAAGTGGTGAAATTTATAAAAGGAGGGTTTTGAAAAATCACTAAATTGCTAAATGTTTTTGAAACACGCAACAACCTCCCCGGCAGCGGCGCCAAAATTTGATTCCTCCCAAACAGTCAGTCCAAATTAACCAAGGATGGTCAACAGGTCTAACCTGAGGGAGAGGAGAGATCAATTTATGATCCGGTGTAAGCACAGTGTTTTCCCGGGTCGTTATGTCCCAGCGAGATTGAAATTGTGTTTTTGAAACGTTTAAAGGATTCAGTGATTTGGGAAAGTAACAAATAATGATTTGGAGTTGATTAAACTACTGGAATGATTTGGATTAAGATAAATAACAGTATTAACAATTACAAGAATACAGATATGTAATAAATGTAGACTGAATTAAATACAATTACGATTACGTGTTGGGAAAAATGTGAGTTTTAAGCAAATTTAAACTAGAGGGGGGGAATTGAAATTTTTACAAACTTAATATTAAATGAAAATTTTAATAAAACGAAAACTATTATTTTTTTTATTATTTAAAAACTATTTATTAATTACTTAAAACTAATTTAAACTAATTTAAATTTAAGGAAAATACTAAAGTGACTTAGAAGAATATGAAATTTTTTATAAAACTAATTAACCATTACAGGAAACCTAAAAAATTATAAAAAGTTTATAAAAATAATATTTAGACTATTTTACTAATTATTTACTTATTTAGTAATTAAAATCTATTTTAACTAAATTAATTATGAAAAATACTAAATGAACAGTAAAAATTATGATTATTTTTCTAAAAATACTTTACCAATTATAAAAGCTAGGAAAAATATAAAAAGGTACTATTGCTTATAAATAAGCAGAAAGAAAATTATTTTTTTGGTTTTTTTAATTAAAACTAATTAAATTTAAATTAATTATTATAAATACTAAATAGACTCAGAAAATTATGAAAATTTTTATGAAACTATTTTAATATATAAGAAACTTAGGAAAAATAGAAAATTGAAAATTGCTTTTCAAAAAAGCTGAGCAACAAGCCAAATGGCTTGAATAGAAGCTATCAAAATTTTATGTTTGGCTTTTTCTGGTTTTTCTTTTACAAAACTATTTAACTACTGAAAATAAGTAACTTTAATGAAGACAACTTTATGGAGCTTAAAAAAAAGCTATGTGCAAGGGTAATATTAAGACAGGAGGTCTAATAAGCTAAAAACTTGGAATTTTAATGAGACAAGCTACTGATAAGCTACAAATGGCTAAATAAGCTATAAACAACTGAAATGTGTACAAATAAGCTGAAATGAATTGAATAAGCACTAGGAATAAGCAAGGATATCAAATAAGCACTTATGCAAAAACCTGAGTACTAGACAGTCCAAAATGGGGGACTTGCAGCCCTCTGTGGGGTCCACAGGAGGGTTCAAGGGTCAAAAATAAGGGCTTATCTAAAAAGATGGCCTGGTGAGCTTTCCAATAAGCCAATAAGCAGAGCTTATGCCTCAGGAATAAGCCAATGGTGGGCTTGTGAACTTGGGTGGTTGATCCTGCTGATGAATCAGCAGGATTGATCAGGTCAACTAAAAGGGTTCAATAAGCAAAGGGTAAAATAAGCCTAAAACTAATAAGCCCTACTGATAAGCTACTCAAAAAGCCAAGATGGAGGTCTGGGGCCCACATGTGAAGTGAGGGTGAGCCTATGAAAGTTGGGTAAATACCCTGGTGCAGGGAAGGTTCTCTCCCTGCGGGCTTAAATAAGCCAGTGGATAAGCCAGAGAAAAAATCTTAAAAATAATCCGAAGGTGGATTTCACAAGTTAAGCTGACAAATTTTAATCTCCAAAAATTTCAAAGGCTAAAGGTGAAAGATTAAATCATGAAAAATCTTGCAATTTTTGGATTTCTGCCAAACCTATCAAATTTGACTTTTTGATTTTGAACAAGGTTTGACTTATATGAACTTTGATTGGTTCCTACTGACTGATTAAAGTATATTAATATATAATATGACTAATTTAAGCTATCTTAACTAATTATGAGATGATTTGAATGGTATGCTAAACTAGAATCCTCACAATTGATGGCCTAGGTGGTGTTTAAGGTGATTTTGACTTTCTTCACTTACAACTACCCAAGTGATGGTTATTCTAGGCTGTATTAACACTGAGCAAGTTGATTACACAGGTTTTGTCTACTGAGAGGCACACATTCACAGATAAACAAGCAAATCCAAACAGTCCTTTGAAAACAGTTTTGAGATGAAGTCACATGAAACTTGAACCATAATTTAATAGATGAACTATGATCTATCTAATAAGAACTAATGTAACAGAATAAGCAGGAATTAATCACTATCACCTACTACAATAGATGATGCAAATTTTATGCTAAAAATATGAAATTAAGAACTGAGAACTTAAAACCTTGTTCTAGCTTTTACTATAGCCTCTTTATCTGCAACAAGCTCCACCTTATTCAGGGAATAAGCTGGAAAAGTCCATCTTGCCAATCCATTTTGACAACTTACTTAGATTTCCATAATCAATTGCAAAGGTACCCTGTGATTAGTTTGTTCCTGATTTTATGCTTCTTTTTGTTTTCTTTTTGTATCATAATGATACTAGGTGAGCTTATGTGAGCTTATAAAGAGCTTGTACTTAGTAAATAACTGTTAAGAAGAAACTTTGAAATGCTTAATGAAACTGAGAAATGAAACACAAGGTTTAAAACTGAAAAACTTTCATTAACTTAGAAAAATAGATTACAATCATTAACTACAATTGCTAATTAGAAAACTACATATGTTACTTGCCTTTAAAGGCTTACAATGAGCTTCTATTTATACTAGAATGAAAAATAAAGCTTCTCTTTCTCCATGTGCATCTTCTGTGAGAAATATTAGTCTCATTTTGTCCCTCGTGTTTTCTTGACCAAATCCCACCCGTTGGATTAGAATTGAAGTGATCACAGCCCTAGATGAAGTTTTGGCGCCAAAAATGTTTAGGCCAAATTGTTCTAAGAAATTGCAATTAGGGGGTGGCATTTAATGTTGAGGTGAAGGGTAGGTGTATGGTGGAGTGGGTTGATGCGCGGGAATTGCACCAGGCTTTACCTCTCGAGGGATCTCGAGAAGCTTACAACCCCCACCAGGCAGTGTACCTGATCGATGTAGTATATAATGACAAGTACCGGGGGATTGATCGTTCAGCTAGGAATAGTGTTGCTAGGATTAGAAAACCTAAAGACTAGGTCTAGAGATGAGGGATGATTCTTTTTGTATTTTTATATTTTTATGAAAGCAAGTAAAAATCTCGGGTTTGAAGGAGTTGGGCGGAATTAGTTGCTAATCAACTAACCAAATACTAAAGATGCAATCAAAATAAAATACTAAAAATGAAAATAAACTAAATTATACTAGAGTTGTGAGCAATATATGGGAGAATTGTGTTTACTTAGATTTCACTACTCCCTAGATATCTTTTACAGGTTAATTACTTGTTACAGTTGTGTGGATGATGGGTTGTATTCCTTAATACCATTCATGGGGTGGCGTACTTACTTCCCCAATCCTATAGGCGCCTACTTCACTCCTATGTCGAGACGGCTAAGAAGCTCCTAACATGGGATCACTAGAATTTGCTCATGCATTAAATACAACCAATAAAACCTAGTACACATCGGTTCATGTTTCTTAAGACGTTCAAGCATGTTACACAATGGAGATCTGCCAGTTTTCTTAAGCCTAACATTGAAATCATTCATCCAATACAACTATAAACAAGTAATCAACATATAATTAACATCTAGGTTTCATTACATCTAAGCAAACACAAGATAGATCTAGCCTAGCATATTGAAATCAAGACAAGCATAAGATATATTCAAACAACACATAGACATATTGAATGAATTAAGAGAAGACTTATCTCAATTGAACATGAAAGGATTCAAGGGGTGAAAACCCTTGAAAATACAGTAAAAAACGACCTAGGGTTTACAAAGTTCGACCCTAGTATTCCCCACACAAGTTCCTCTTTTTTTGAATAAAAATTAGAAAAGTATATATAGATAATGATAGGTGACGGTGTCAAGAACAAACTTCTGACACCGTCATCTCGCCGCCAAATAATTTCTCGGACTGCCTAGATCTAGGTCTGACGCCGTCATGTGTACTCCTTATTCAGGCCGTCACCAAAAATACTCTTGACGCCCTTGTTGTGACGCCTTCAGGTTTTCACTGGGTCGTCACCGATTTTACTCTTGACGCCGTCAGGTTTTTCTTCTTGACGCCGTCAGGTACTGTTCTCAGCATGGAAAATTAAGTCTTTGCCGTTTTCTTCAGTTTTATGCTCCAAAAACGTCCAAATTGCTTCCTTTTCCAGAATTCACTCTCAAAGTACCTAAAATCACAAAAGGAACGATTTAGGGCAATATTTGATCAAATAAATTCGATTCCGGGCTTAAATGACCCCTTAAAAGTGGTTCATTTTTGGCCTCATCATATACCCTTACACTTGAGATTTGCTTGTCCTCAAGCAAATGCGCTTTTATTCTAGTCAAAATACAAGTTAGGGGTCATTTAACACTAAGATAAAAGTAATTACAACAAATAATCGTTCCACTAAAGACCAAAGACAAGCACGGAGGTCATATACTAGCACCTCACAAATAGTGTTTAGATACTCACATCTCTCGGGGTGTAATAAAGTAATATCACAATATGGAAATGGAAAACATCTCTCACTACCTGTCATAGCAAAATAGATTACCATATGCTTGGGAAAGGATCAAACCTCCACCACATAGCGTAAGCACCTAGGATAAACTATCAAAGAGGTCTTTTAAAGGGTTGTAACGTTAGGTGTAGGGATATGGAATACACGGTTTTGTTGGATATAGGCAGTTTTTACTGGTAGCGAGTTAACAATCTTGGTTAATTACATGTACAATATGGCGTTGCTAAGCCAAGACTAGACTCGACTTAAGCTAATAAATGAAAAATAACAAAAACATAAAACAAACATAGAATGAAAAGGGATGGTAGTCCGTATGTTTTTTCTCTTTTTTTTTTCTTGGTTTTTTCTCTTTTTTTTTTTCTTGGTTTTTTCTTTTTTTTTTTTTTTTTTTTTTTTTTTTTTTTTTTTCAAACACTCTTACCCTACCATCCAAAATAATACATTATAGGGAATGAATATTCCCCTTACACTTGAATTTTTACATACTTTACAATAAACTAATTTAATGACTCGAATTAAGAAAATCAAAACACTTTGAGTACTTTTAAGATTAACGTACATATGGGGGTAATATATGATGTTCTTCCCCATTACTCCATAAAATAAGTACTTTACCCATGGGTCCCAATCGTCCCAAAATAATATGTACAAGGATATGACTCGACTTAGCAACCATGTAATCAATTAGATAATTAACTAAGGATTTAAACAAATAACAATAATGCACTAAAGATGAGTGCATACATGGAAGGCTAAGGCGATTTGGGTGTACATTTAAGTGGGGTGTAACAAATTCTTCCTTTAAGTAAAATGCTTAAAGTTAGAAATGAAAAGATAGGCTCGGAGGGGTGTACTAGGGGTTTCGTGTACTAAAAATGAGTACAACGCTAAGGGTGTAGGAAAAATTAATTGACTTAACTAGCCAAGTAATATGACTTAAATGGTCAAGTAATTATGATACGGGTTTAACACAAGGGTGATCCTAATGCCTCTTATCATGTAGTAAATCCTACTACACGAATGTAGTCTCACTAGCGGTCTCGGGATGCATCACTAACGCAAGTTCTAGAATCTAAATGCTACCGGTACACTCATAAGCACTAATAGTAAATGCATTTCCTATCAAATCTAAAGGCGAACCTCACATATTTGGGTGGAAAATTTTTCTGAATGGTACGGTTTTGTGCTAGTCATACAATCTCCTATCCATGAGACGCTTTCTATGGCTAAAGTTTCACTCCTAAATGTTGTAAAAAAATTTAAATTTGACGCTAAAGTTACACTAACAAGTATTTCTCATAGTTTTATTACACATCTACTATCAGACAAACAAACTCAAGCGAAAGTGTATCTGTAAGGTATCATCATTTTACCCTCCCCTTACACTTAGAATGAACATTGTCCCCAATGTTCAAGTAAAGAATGTAAAAGTGAAATAAGTAAAACGAATGAAATCAAATACTCCCCTGATTCGCTCGGTATGGATAATAAGGTGGCCAGGTTAGATCTTCCTCCAAGAAAATGAAAAATCAAAGCTTCCCTTCCAGAATATAAATCATCTTCTTGTCATACATAACCTGTAAAACCTGAGAAAACAGACAAGGCAACCTCGCATAAAATCGGCGGCAATCTACATATGCTAATAAATCCTAGAAAATAAAATAAGATATAATGCTTGTGAAATGATGTTTGCAGATTTCCTGGAGATTATAAAACTAATAATTCAACAAAAACTTTAAGACTCCGTTAGAAAAACAAAACTGGTAAAATTTCCAGATTGTTACACGTGACGCCGTCAAGAGTAAAACTCGTGACGCCGTCAAAATTGACCTGCAGAAAGTTTTATGTTAAGTTTCTGGAAAATTTCTTGAAAAACTTCGTCCTACTTCCTGGAAAATCCTGCAAAATATCATTATGACTCGATACAAGCATTTGACTCTAACAAATACGAATATACATGTTCACTTAATATTGTGGAGAATCATGATCAGTTTTGTTTCTTAAAAACATATTTGGGGTTTCCCCTTACACTTATATTTTGCAAAAATACCTTTGGATGAAGTTAAGACTGAGCCAAACAACAAAGTAAAGTATTTTCACCATTTTAGTTTTGAAACATGATCTACCAACAATAAAAATAAAGCATGTATACGGAAGCAAATAACAATCAAAAAATAAAATAAATAAAACGAGTAAAAAGCTTGGGTTGCCTCCCAATAAGCGCTTGTTTTTGTTCGAGTCACGAGCCTGACTCTACCCTTATTTGACAGAAATAGGGAAGGTGTTCCCTACACTTAGGATTAAGTGCGGTGAAAGTAGCGATACACACCCTTAGGGTGGAAATATGCCATGTGAGGAAAGAGTGGTGGATGAATTATATGCTCAAAAGGGTGTGCTCCTATCATCATAACCTTACCTAATTCAATCGGGTTAATGGGTGGATTAAGATTTTCTCCTAGAAAGGGATCATTTTCTATCAACTTCAAGAGACTACTAGTTAGGGATCCATCTTGACTTAATAAACCCGGTTTAAACCCATAATGTGTCTTGTGATCAATCATAAATGGGTGATGTAAGCATGTAAGGTCATTTTCCACTCCTATATTGGCTTCCTCTCTACAAGGCTTAGAGTCCACTACCTTTATCCTAAGACTACCCGGACTATATGGTTTGATGGGTGGATCGGAACCTATTTCAATTCCTAAACTCACATCTAACGATGGAAGATTAGGTAATGGTTTTGGTTGAGGCTCCGGTTCATCAAAACTAGGAACTTCCTTAGAACTAAAAGAAAGGTCATCACTATAAGTATTCAAACCTATATCCTCTAGTTGTGTTTGGTCCAAGGGCTCTACCTCTATCGGGGCTCCTATAGTCTCTTCTACTTCTTTCGGGTAAGTCACAGGTGGTGTGTGTGCCTCAAATGATGGTAGGATTTGTGGGGTGCTTAGTGAGCTTATGTTATTTACTTCATCATTCCTTGTATCAAGATCACCTATATCCTCAACATGTGTTTCATTATAATCTAACCCCAAAATTTTCCCAAGTATCTCAAGTGCTTCTCTAGGCATCTCAACTTTTATATCCAAATCATAAGGATCATCCTCAATATTCTGACTGCTATATACAAATTGCCCAAAAGATTCATCATGTGTTTCTTAAGATTCATCATCATCGATCATAAAACCTAGGTCTTTTTTATCAATGTGATCATGTTCGGCTACATCCTCCATCACATCAAGGTCACCTATGTGTTCATCCTGTATTATGGTAGGGCCTAACAATGACATACAGCTAGGTGGCTCATATGAAACTATCCTAGGTGAAGGCTCATATGGTGCATAGGTTTCACTAAGTGAGGCATTTTCAGGGGTTGATGGAGCTCCTAAGGTGAATTCTTTAAAAGTCTTATGCACTTGGCCTCTTTTCTCAAGGTACTCAATAAAATCAATATAAGATCTTGTCCGCCTCATTTCATTCCTCCATCTTGGTATATCCAAACTTGTGTAATTATATTTTTTCTGGTAAAACTCTAGTGTCGGACTTGGTGGATTCACGTTCTCTATAATGGCGAACGGAAGAGTCAATGGAAAGCTTTTTTTACGAACAAAGACACAAAGAAAAAGATAGACTAAAGAGAACCTAAAAATAAAAATAAAATCTTACTAGAAAGGAATCTAGCAAGTAGACCTAATAAAAAGAAATTCTAACCTAGACAATAACTATTCCCCGGCAGTGGCGCCAAAAACTTGATGCGTAGGAATTGCACCAGGCTTTACCTCTCGAGGGATCTCGAGAAGCTTACAACCCCACCAGGCAGTGTACCTGATCGATGTAGTATAGTATAATGACAAGTACCGGGGGATTGATCGTTCAGCTAGGAATAGTGTCGCTAGGATTAGAAAACCTAAAGACTAGGTCTAGAGATGAGGGATGATTCTTTTTTGTATTTTTATATTTTTATGAAAGCAAGTAAAAATCTCGGGTTTGAAGGAGTTGGGCAGAATTAGTTGCTAATCAACTAACCCAATACTAAAGATGCAATCAAAATAAAATACTAAAAATGAAAATAAACTAAATTATACTAGAGTTGTGAGCAATATATGGGAGAATTGTGTTTACTTAGATTTCACTACTCCCTAGATATCTTTTACAGGTTAATTACTTGTTACAGTTGCGTGGATGACGGGTTGTATTCCTTAATACCATTCATGGGGTGGCGTACTTACTTCCCCAATCCTATAAGCGCCTACTTCACTCCTATGTCGAGCCGGCTAAGAAGCTCCTAACATGGAATCACTAGAATTTGCTCATGCATTAAATACAACCAATAAAACCTAGTACACATCGGTTCATGTTTCTTAAGACGTTCAAGCATGTTACACAATGGAGATCTGCCAGTTTTCTTAAGCCTAACATTGAAATCATTCATCCAATACAACTATAAACAAGTAATCAACATATAATTAACATCTAGGTTTCATTACATCTAAGCAAACACAAGATAGATCTAGCCTAGCATATTGAAATCAAGACAAGCATAAGATATATTCAAACAACACATAGACATATTGAATGAATTAAGAGAAGACTTATCTCAATTGAACATGAAAGGATTCAAGGGGTGAAAACCCTTGAAAATACAGTAAAAATGACCTAAGGTTTACAAAGTTCGACCCTAGTATTCTCCACACAAGTTCCTCTTTTTTTGAATGAAAAATTAGAAAAGTATATATAGATTCTGATAGGTGACGGCGTCAAGAACAAACTTCTGACGCCGTCATCTCGCCGCCAAATAATTTCTCAGACTGCCTAGATCTGGGTCTGATGCCGTCATGTGTACTCCTTATGCAGGCCGTCACCAAAAATACTCTTGACGCCCTTGTTGTGACACCTTCAGGTTTTCACTGGGTTGTCACGGATTTTACTCTTGACGCCGTCAGGTTTTTCTTCTTGACGCCGTCAGGTACTGTTCTCAGCATGGAAAATTAAGTCTTTGCCATTTTCTTCACTTTTATGCTCCAAAAACGTCCAAATTGCTTCCTTTTCCAGAATTCACTCTCAAAGTACCTAAAATCACAAAAGGAACGATTTAGGGCAATATTTGATCAAATAAATTCGATTCCGGGCTTAAATGACCCCCTAAAAGTGGTTCATTTTTCGCCTCATCATGGGTGGTGGATGTGACTGAGATGGTGGGGGTGGTGGGATGTGACTGATTTGTAGGGCAAGTTGGGGTAAAGAATGAGGGAGGGAAGGGTAAGTCAAACAGAAGTTTGACCCTGGCTGTTTTATTAATAAAAGGGTTGAGCTGGGGTGGCTTTTGGGCTTGTGTGGTGGATCAGGCCTGGTGATGGTTGTGTTGGATTTGGATTGTGTTGGATCAATAACACAAAAGGGTCCGTTTGGTTGTAGAAATTATCACAAGGACCAACTTTGTAAGTTTCTGGAAATTAAGGGACTGAAAGTGTAATTCTTCAAAAGTTTACAAAGGGTCCTTTCTTGCAAAGCTTGAATAATACAAGTACCATAAGTGATATTTCCCATTTT
The DNA here is from genome assembly GCA_030686995.1 of Artemisia argyi. Lineage (NCBI taxonomy): Eukaryota > Viridiplantae > Streptophyta > Magnoliopsida > Asterales > Asteraceae > Artemisia > Artemisia argyi. The sequence continues at coordinate 106,295,051 of CM060677.1, forward strand.
TGAAACTCGAGGGACCATTTTTGCCAAATCTGAAACTTCAGGGACCAAACTTGTATATTCCTCAAACTTTTCACCCAGGGACCATACTTGATAACTTTTGAATTCCATGGACCATTTTTGACTTTTTCTTCCAAAATCCAATGCTCAGGGTCCATTTCTGTCAAATTCCAAACTTGAGGGACCATTTCTGCCAATTTTGCAAACTTTTGCTCGAAGGACTATTTTTGGCATTTTTTGATTCTCCAAGGTGTGTTTTGACAATCTGATCTCAAAAGTGGTAATTTGCTTCCCCGGCTCTAGTTTTTTATATGATTTCCAAACTCGTGCTCGTTTTTGTCCTTTTTGGCCTGATTTTTGCCAATTTCTGAAATATCCGTTCCTGCACGATCACAAACACAAAAACATAATATCTTCGGCATTTATGGTTAGTTTGTGTCTGTTTTGGTCTTAATATGGACAGAAAAAGGTGTGTGAATAAGCACACACCAAATTTACTCATCCTTAGGAATCATGACATGAGATTTGGTCCTCAGCTTATTTTCCAGCTTGTTTACATGAACATATTTTTAATTTATTTTTGTGAATTTTTCTACAGCTTATTAATAAGCTCAAACTCACCCCGTTAGCCCACTGTTTGGTTAGTTGATGTTGTATAAGCTCATTTCACTTTGTGCTTATTGGTTACTACTTTTTAGGTGGGGTGAATTAGGTTTAGATTAGATTTTTAGGATTTCCATTGATGCCATTTGCATGTTCCCTTTTAGCTTGGCTTATTCCAACTTATTGATAATTTTTAGATTACTTGTATCTCCCCTGCACCAAGCCTTTTTAGCTCTGACCCAATTTCAAATGCCCATAACTTGCTCCAAACTTGAGCTTAGTCCTTGATTTTAGATGATTTGGATGCCCCGTAGTACTGATTTGTTGCATGAGTCATTTGATTGGTCTTTCTTGCTTCTCAACCAACCTATTTTTGCCCTCAAAGTTGCCCTATTGCACCTAGTTTCTGCTACTACATCAGTGTATTCTAGTTCCTGATTTTTTATGCTATTTGATTATTGTTGGCTTATTGTTGTTACTATTTTGATTGGAGTTGTGTGATATTGTGTTTGTATTCATTGACCTTGATCTTTGCCTTTGAATTCATTTGGGCTAAGCTGCTATAAAACTCAAACTCTCTTGGGCACACAACTTACCGGTTGAGATTTTTAATTTGTATAGGCTCGATTTTAGCTTTTCAGCAATATTGGTTTTGTTAAAGTTGTGTCTTGTTGTTGTTAAAAGGCTTTGCAAAAAGAAATTTTGAAAAATAAAAATATTTAGCAAAAAGGGTGGGGAGTAGGAATCGAACCTGTGACCTTCCCCTTTGACACACAGACACAAGTAAAACACTCCCCACCATCTGTGCTCACTTGCTGTTCTTGTTATTGTTTTCCTTAGTTTAGTATTTAATGAAGTTTTTTGTTTTGCTTATTTAACTTAATCAGCTTTTGTTTTGCTTTTTACTGCTTATTAATTAGCTGTTTTATCCTCTTTTTATTTTTCTTAGGTTAGCTTTAAGTTTATTTAATTCCACAAAAAAATTCAGAATTTTCCCGTAAGTTTTAGTATTTTTTTATAATTTAATTTAGTTTAATTTTTTTTAAATCATAGTAATTAATTAAAAAAGCAACAAAATATTTTTCTTTTTTCAAAAATTTTATATTATCATTAGAAAGTAGGAAAATTAATTTCATGCCCGTAGGACTAGTGTAGCATAAAATTCACATTTTATTGTGCGCGTTTACGTTTTTCTTAAATTAACTTTTACGTTTTTAAAATTAGATTACGTTTTAGGGTTCCCTAGCTTCCTATTATCATTCCCGTAGAATTTTAAGTAGTTTTTAAGATTTAATTTTCATTCCTTGTTTGAATTCATGTTCTAGTTTCGTTAATTTTATTTCTCGTTCGTTATTCATAATCTCCCGTAGTTGATAAGTTCCATAATACCAAATAATCTCTCAACCATTCCTTACAAGCATTTTAATCTCTAATCTCACACGATATCGCCCATTCACACCTCATTGGGACACGACCTGGGTAATCACTTGCCCGGTATCACTCTCACACACACACACACACACACACACACACACATATATATATATATATATATATATATATATATATATATATATATATATATATATATATATATATATATATATATATATAACAGGATGTACATGACGTCATCAATGCCACATATGCAACCATAACGCCACCTCAACGCCAGTCGACGCCACCTAAGCAACATGACACGTACGCATGCCACGTAGGCAGTTTTTTCATTTATTAAAATTTCGGAAATTTAATTTAAAAAAATCATGTATGAAGTTGGATTCGAACCTGGCTCTGTTAGTCCTCAGACAACATGATTACCACTAGACCAACAGATTCTTTGGTTTATCTCTTGCCAAACCAAATTTATAAACCTACGCAACCAATTAATGACAATTTTAATTAGTTTCAAAAGGAATATATTTATCTCCATAAATTATATACCATATATCCATTCCTTAATTATAGTTTTATAATTATAAGCTTTAACCTATTCCCTGTCATCTCAGTCGGTTAATTATAAATATTTAAAAAAAAAAGAATGTATCTATCTCCATGAATTATATAGCATATATCCATTCCTTAAATATAGTTTTATAATTATAAACTTTAACCTAATACCTGAAATCTTAGTCGGTTAATTATAAATATTTAAAAAAAAAAAAAAAAAAAAAAAAAAAAAAAAAAAAAAAAAAAAACTCGGCCTCACAAAAAACGCAAGAAAAAGGGTACGTGATTGAGCCTAAATGGTCAACTAAAGTCAACCACAGATGTGGTTAATACAGTCAAACAACCTAGACCAATGCTTCCGGATAGTACAGAGTTTCCCCGGGTCGTTAAGTCCCAACGAGGTTGAAATTGTATTTTAAACGTTTTTGGGATACAGTGATTGGGAAAGTAACCAAATAATGATTTGGATTTGATTTACACTACTGAAATGATTGAGATTAATAGTATTAACAATAATATAAAACCAAATAAGCCTAAAACGTATTTAAACCTAAAAACGCGCGTTTAAATTAAATTTAACGTACACGCGCAAAATAAAAAGTGAATTTTGAGCTACGCTAACTCTACGGACATGAAAATTAGATTTTTACGATCCTAATAATAAAAGAAAATTTTGAGAAAAAGAAAATAATTTTTTTTTTTACTTTTTAATTAATTATTATTAATTAAAAACTATTTAAACTATTTTAATTATTATAAATACTAAACTAATTTGGAAAATTATGAAACTTTTTATAAAATTACTATATGATGACAGTAAGCTAGGAAAAATATAAAAAGTCCTAACAACTTATTAATAAGCAGAAAATTAAGCAAATAAGCTTAAATAAGCAAAAGGGCAAAAAGTGTATATAAGTAATAGATTTTGCAAAGTATTTCGGAAAAGTCCCAAGGGCATTTGGTTAAGGCGTGTGGTGTTGTGTGCTTGTATGCTCAGGTCCCAGGTTTGAATCCTACTTTTTGCACCTTTCTCAAACTATTTTTATTAATTTTTCTATTTACAAAACTAACTAACAATCAAAGATAATCAACTTTAATAAAGACAACTTTTCTAAAAAGCTTAAATAAGCTGTGTGGGAGCTTATTTACACCAACAGTTGATGAAATGGGTTCAAAATGGGTTTTTGAGGTTAATAAGCTATCCAAACAAGCTACAAGCTAATCCTAAAGGTAAAATAAGCTAAAACTTAATGAAAAAAACTTGAAATGAACTCAAACTAACAAATAAGCAACCTTAGATGATCAAATAAGCAGAAACAGGCAATAAGCATTAAGCAAAACCAAGCAGTCCTGATTTACGGTACCTCATAAGCCAACCAAAAAAATTCAAAAAAATAAAATAAAAATACCACTAAGTAGATAAGCGACAAAATAAGCTACAAACCAAATTTCAGATAAAACAGACTTATAACGAAGAAATGAAAAATCAAAAACAGGTTCTGCTGTTTAAAACGACTTTTTGCAGCCCAAAAAAGGTTGATTTAGCCCTGTAAAAAAATCTAAAAATTAAAATAAAAATACCACTAAGTAAATAAACTATTAGAGCACATTATCCATAAATTTTGTGAGATTTGGTTGAAAATTGAAGAAATGAAAAATAAAAGACTAAAAATGTTGTTTGGAACTTTTTGTGAATGGGTCATTTTTGGTGTTTTGGTTGGTTTTTGGTCTATTTGACCAATGAAAGTCAAAGATCAGGATTTGCAAACTTACATGATCCTAAATGATGCCAATAGAGCTAGCAAAAACAACTAAATCACCTACATTCTATGAAATCAATCCTAGGCAGTTATAGAATCTCAAACTCCACTAACTAATGCAAACTTTGAAAAAGAAATTGTGCCAAAGGTCATGATATGCAAAGATTTAAGCGCAGACATACTCTAATGTTTAAATGAACTAGAAACAAGCTAGAATGAACAACCTAATGCCCCTAAATTGGATTATACCATAACTTGAGTATGTTACTGCCTTAAAATAAAGCTTTTGAAAAACAAGTGCACAATGAATAAAACTTAATGAAACTTCTCAATTTAGCTTGAAACTAACAACAAACTCAAATGGGAGCTGATTGAAATTCACTTTTTGGTCAATTATCCATTTTGCCTTTTGAACACAATTAAGCCAAACACCCCCTTTAACTTCTCAAAAATGACTTTTGAACTTTGAAAACCTGATGTGAACCAAATCTTGTGAACACAGAAATTAAAATAAGTCCAAAACAACTTAAAAAGCAAATTTCAATCAAGATTAAGCAGTGATAATAAGCAACAAATGATGAGCAGTGGAGATGAGCAATTCACCTAAGCTATCTTAACAATTGAATGAGAAAATCATGCTAATACGAACAGAACTATAGAAACTCCAACGAGGCAAGTCTAATAAGCAATAACTATCACAAATAATCAAAGAAAAGCAGAAATAAGTATTAATAAGCAATGCTACAGTAATGTGCAAAAATTAAAGATTTGGCTTACAAAAGGCTTCAAGATGAGAACTAATGAACCAAGGACCACAAACCTGTCCTACTACCTCCCCTGAGGCACTAAACCAAGGCCTTCCACAATACACCTTGCTCCTTTGCTTCTTGTTTCTTTTCTACTGATTTTTTATTTTTCATTAATTTCCTAGTATTTTTGGTATTTTTTAGTTTATGATGCTAAAACTGATTCTAATGCTTAAGAAGCTATTGAAAGTTTATCAGAGACTTATAGAAGCTTAAATAACTAGTAAACAATAATTTTTATAACAACAAGGCTAAAGTGAGATTTTCAAATGAAATTTGCAAATTCAAATTTTAAATAACAAGATGTGAAATTAAGGTTCAAGAAAGTTAACATTACATTAAAAACACTGAATACAAGCTTTTAAAACTAAGAATTACAATTTTAAACTGAGATTACACTAATTCGATACTAGTTCTACTCTAATTAACTACTGTTAACTACTACTTAACTAACTCTGCTTCTTTCTTCATTTATACTCTTCAATAATGCTCCCTGGCTCTTTCCCACTTTAATTTGAGGCCATTGGATTGGTCAAAATGATCCTATCCCTCCATTAGTTTTTGGCGGGAAAAACAGGTTACAAGTTGGTTCTGATAACTTATGCAGGGGAGAAGGTAGGGTAGAGGGTAGTATAGGGTGGTGGAGGTGATGGGGTAGGGGAGTAGGTTAGCAAGTGGTGGTGAAAACCACTGGTTTTGTGATGGTGGTATTGGCAGTGAGGTGGAAGGGGAAAGGTAAAAGGGGCTATTTTTATTATTTAAACAGGATTGGGTTGTTGATGGGCTAAGTGGGAAATGGGCTAGGCAAAGGGGTGGGTTTGTTTTTGGGTTTGGGTAAATTACAATTAGGTCTGTTTGGTTGTTAGTTAAATAAGCATAGGGACCAAATTTGAAATTTTCTGTTTTTGAGGGATTGAAAGTGTAATTTACCCAAAGTGTTCACAAGGGTCTTTCTTGACAAGTTTGAATAGTATAGGGACCCTTGTTGAATATTCTCCAAATATTAAATTTCCAAGGACTAGTTTCGCCAATTTTCAAAGTTGAGGGGCCAAACTTGTAATTTCTTCAAACTTTTCACCCAAGGACCAAACTTGACATCTTATGAATTCCCAAGGACCATTGTTGACTTTTCCATCCAAAATAATTGCTCAGGGGCCATTTCCGCCAATTTTGAAACTTTAGGGACCAATCTTGTAAACTTTTGAAATTTTTCACCAAAGGACTAATTATGACAACTTGTGATTTCAAAAGGACCTTTGGTGACTTTTCTTACAAAATAAATGCTCGGGGACTGATTTTGACAAGTTTTGAAAGTTAAGGGACTGAAACTGCCAATTATGCAAACTTTGTTCGTTTTTCATCTGTTTTTAATCATTTTGCATCTGAAACATATAAAACACAATCCTGTGATATTTTCAGTATTTTGATGCATTTTTTAGGGTTTTTAGATGTTTTTGCAGTTCAGATAAGACAAAAATGATGAGTATTTACACACTCATCAATCCCCCACACTAAAATATTGCTAGTCCCTATCAATCTTTTATGAAAATTTAACGGATTGATGTCTCTTTACCAAAAGCCATTACTTCTGGAGTAGCCAAATATTTCAGTATGTGATACTTTGGTACACTAATAACCAAATGATTTTGATCAAACTATCAGCTGTCAACGGATTTGATTTGTCTTTACCAAAAGCCGTTTGCTTTTGGACTAGCCAACTCTTCACGATTTAAAATATGGTGAGTTGAATACCATACAATTTTTGGCAAATTGTCAGCCATCAACGGTTTTGAGATATCTTTACCAAGAGCCGTTTGCTCTTGGATTAGCAAGTCCTTATGTGGGTTAAACATGGTGGACTGATAACCATTTGTTGTGTTAGTGCAAAGCACTTCCACTAAAAAAATAAAAAAATAAATAAAACAAGATAAAAATTAGCCAAAACGTGGGTACTATGGCACTATAAGGTACAAAATGTGATCAAATTCGCCAGAATTCCCCCCCCCCCCCCCCACACACACACACACACTAGAATTGAATATTGCCCTCAATATTCAAAGTACCGGCTATTATGGCGATATTTTGAAAAGCTTTAGATTTGAAAATTTTTAGATTTGGGCAAGTGTGGGAACAACATTTTTTTTTTTTTTGAGATTACTTTATATACAACAGCATGGGCAATTCCCCCACACTTAGTTTTTAGAAAAGAGAAAGAAGTCAGAGATGTGGGTGAAAACCCATGTTGTGCTAATTTTTGTTCACCGAGTCACTAGCTTGACTCGATCCCCGAATTCATTTGTCCATGGGGAAGCAAGATGTGGAAGAGACAATCTGCATCAGACTTTCATTCAAGATGTTTTGACAAACATTGAAGTACGTGAAAGTTCCATACCGATGAGATATACCCGGCTCAAAAGATTAATAATTTGAGATGTCGGGGTCAAAGATAATATCCTCACTCCCGCAAGAGTGAAGGATAGGGGAAGTAACGGGATAGGTGAAGAAGAGAAAGAAAATCATGATAAACATCATGACTAACTCATCATCAGATTGAGAATTCATAATTTCAATGTCATGAATCTCATCAGTTAAGCTCGTTTGATCAAGACGTATCCCGGGTGTGTCTAGATCAAAGTAGAAATTATCATACTCCAGTAGAGATATGATATGAGTGAGCTCACAGGAGAGCTCCTCAAAGGTAAATGAATCATATTCGGGATTGATGTGAGTGAGTTCAAAGGAGAACTCTTCGAAGGTAAATGATTCATATTCGGGAGAGAGAATTATGAGAATGAGAAGTGGTACTGCCACTAATCTTTTCTCCCATAGGATCAAAATGGAAGGCATCAAATTCCGGTATAGAATCATCAGAAAGAATGTCACTATCCTTAATGGGGATAGTAGATGACATAGGTTTCCTATTGAAAGCCACGATTTTAGAAATGAGGAAGCTGACAGTCAATAATGTTGCACGAAGTGCTTCATCTTTGATTTCAGTGTCAATTTCATCATTCTCTTCTTCTAAGCTGACTAGCTCAGAAGGTAATTGATTGATTCCAAGCGGTCAACCTAAATTGACCAGGTCATCGGTCAACAAGGTCAAACAGCTTAGAGTCAATGCTCCGCGGAATATAGTGGTTTCCCTGGGTCGTTATGTCCCGACGAGGTGCGATGGTTATTAAACGGGTTTGTGATCGGGTAAATTTGGACAGAAAAGGTTTGTGAGTGATTACACTAAGGAATCTACAAGGAAATAGCTTAAATAAGCTATTTGAATAAGACAGGAAAGTTGGAAAAACCAGAAACGTTTAAAACCTAAAAACGCGTACGTTTACGTTTTAAATAACGTAAACGTACAAAATAAAACGTGAAAACTGAAATCTGAAAACCCCCAGGGGGTGAAAATGACTTTTTTACAAACTTAAAGATAAAAGAAATTTTTTTGAAAAAGAAAATTAATTTTTACACTAATTAATTATTTATTATTAATTAATTACTAATTAATACTTATTATTAATATTTAAAATACTTAAATACAATATAATATTAATTAAATACTAGAAAAATGAAAATAAAATTCCTAAAATTATAAAATAACTAAAAACTAATTTTAAAATTAAAAATAAGTATCTTTGTCTTTTTGTGATTTTTATATTAATTAATTACTAATTAAATATTAATTACCTAATTAAACTATTTTAAATTATAAAAAATAGCAAATGAACAGTAAAAATTCCAGAAAAATCCTAAAATTATATTATGTTATATAAAAGCTAGGAAAAATATAAAAACTAGGTCTTACTTAATAAAAACTAATTATGCTATTTAAAACTTAATTATTAATTAATTATTAATTAAACTATTATTAAATCTAAAAATTACTAAATGACAACAGAAAAATCTATAAAAATTCCTAAAATTATTTTAAGTTACCTGGAACCTAGGAAAAATATAAAAAAGTGGTGCTATTAAATAAAAACTATTACTTCTATTTTAAATGTTAATATTAAATTATCTAACAAAAATTATAAAAAATATCAAACAAGGAGAGAAAAATCTAAAAAGTAAAATCAATTTGATAGCTTCTATTACATAGAAGCTATCACTATCTTTCAAGCTTGTTTTTCTGGTTTTTCTTGTTTGAAAACTTCTATAAGCTGAAAGTGATGAACTATTTATGAAATAGAAACAACAAGTGCTCAAAATTAAGCACTTGCAAGCTCTTAGGCCTAGATAGTTGACTTTGGTCAACAGTGAGGACAACAAGCCTTGAAATAGCTCTAAGCTGAAGAACTTGAGATGGAATACATTCTAAACTAGCTAATGGACAGTTTTGAAGCAATAGAAACTAGATTAAACCTCATAGGAACTAAAATGGGTGAAAAAGTGGCAAATTTACCCAATGCTAAGTAACCCACTGCCTTACTTTTGCAGCAAGGAAAAGCAAGCTCAAGTCAGCTTCTTGCTCACTCAAGGGTTGAAATGTATAAACACCAACCTAGGCTACCTAATGGAACTGAGTTAGACCAGTGGGGCCCACCATGGCAAGCTGTGGAACACCAAACAGATGGTGTTGTGACAGCAGATCTAAGACAGGGGATTATCTCCCCCTGCAGCTCTCTTTGGAGCTTGGGTGGGACCCACACAAAAATCACAAAAATCAATTGAGAGTGGGGATCAAAAGTTTAGCTGAGGGACTATAAACCCTGTAAGTTTCAAGTCCTGAATCCTTGTACTAAATTCACAATAATTCATGGGATTTTAGGAAAAATCTAAGTTAAGCACAATTGACTTTTTTAAAACTTGTAAGGGCTTGACTTTTATGGATTTTAAACTTAATCTCAAGACTGAATGAGGTAAATTAAGTTAAAATAAAGCTAAATTGATGAAAAACTACAACTAATGAACAGGATTAAGGGCTTAGGGCTTACAAATCTCACACAGTTAACAGTTATGAAGTATATATGGTGATTTTGACTATCTGTCAACTAAGGCAGGTTGTGGACCTATAATTGACCTAAAATTACCTAATGTAATATACCAGTGCTACAATAATACCAAAGTAACAACAAGACCTTAGCAATCAAGCTTGACCCAAACACCCCTTTACAAACTGAAATTGAAGGTTTGTGAAGTAAACTGATAATCTACACCATGAACATAGTCTTAAGCTTACACTAATCCAGTATTGAACATAAAAAAACAGAAATCAACTACTATAACAACTATAACTAGTAATTACAAAGTTTGAGCAATAATTAATAGAAACTTGAAGTGAGACTTACAATCTTGGGATCCTGACTGAGACAGGTGAAACACCAACCTCGGCCTATCTTTGGATAGGCTTGAGAATCACCATTACCCATGCATAATAATCAGAAACCCATGAATCCAATATCATAAACTGTTGTTGACCAAGTTTGACCTGAACAATTTATCTTTTAAAAATAGAGCTTAACTAATAAATCTCACACTAAGCTTTTGTTTAATCTGAAATGAGCTTATAGAACTAAGAAACAACAACTTTCACAATATCAATGCTAACATCAAATTTTAACTAGAAAGAGAGCATAAACTAAAATGGATCCACAAACTGAAATTGAAACTTGATTGAAGTTTGAATTACACTGAAAAGCTTAGTAATACAACTTGTAGACTAAAAAATACACTGATAACTTGAAAATTAATTATGACGACTACATTAAGCTAAACTAACATTAAATTACTACTAAAAAACAGCTCTCCCAAACTCCAGGCCTTCTTTATTCATTTATACACTTCCAAAATGTCTCTTGGACATTACCCATTAATTTCTGAGTCGTTGGATGAGCTATATCACTCTCAGCCGTTTGATTACATTTTGGCGGGAAAATGGTATTTGTCTCTTAGCTTCTGATTTCTTGATGCCAGAGGGGAAATTTGGACTGGGGTGTTTGGAGTGTAGGGGAGGCAAGGGTAGTGGGAAGGTGATGATGAGAGGGGGGAAAGTGGAGTGTTGCAGGGGATTTGGCAGTCAAGTGGGGAAGGAGGTGGAGAGTCAAACCTTTTGACTGAGTTTTAATAAAACGAGGTGTGTTTTTATTATAAGGGGAAATGGGCTGATGGTTGATGGGCTTAGGGAATTAGTGTGGGCTGGGATGGTTTTTGGGGGGATCAGGTTTTGTGTTTGGGTTTGCTTTGGTTTATGGGTGAAAATAATACAAAAAGGTCCATTTGGTTTTAAGTTAAAAAGTACAAGGACCAATTTGTAAATTCTGAAAATTGAGGGACCTGCTGTGTAACTTTCCAAAATTTACCATAGGGACCACTTATGCCACATGTGACTAGTCTAAGGACCAAAGTTACAATTTTCCAAAATTTGAAACCCCGAGGACCAAAATTGTCATTTTCCAAAGTTGAGGGGCCTAATGTGTAATTTTCTCAAACTTTTCACCCAAGGACTAAATTTGGTAATTTTTTACTTTTAAAAACCTTGGGTTGACTTTTCTTTCATTTTAAACTTCCAGGGACTAGTTTTGTCAATTTTTGAAACTTGAGGAACTGAAACTGCCAATTGTGCAAACTTTGTTCGTTTTTCATTTGTTTTTAAACATTTTGCATTAGAAACATATAAAACACAATCCTGGAATATTTTCAGTATTTTGATGCGTATTTGAGTGTTTTTTGATGTTTTGGCAGTTCAGATACGATAAAAATGATGAGTATTTACACACTCATCAATCCCCCACACTAAACTATTGCTAGTCCCTAGCAATCTTTTGAGAAAAACTTAATGGATTTGAAACTCTTTACCAAAAGCCATTACTTCTGGAGTAGCCAAATGTATCAGTTCGAGTAAGAACTGTGGTCCACTTGATAACCATATGATTTTGAGCAAACCACCAGCTGTCAACGGATTTGATTAGTCTTTACCAAAAGCCGTTTGCTTCTGGACTAGCAAGCTCTTGATGGAATAGTCAACATCTTGGTGAGCTGATTACCAATTATGGATTTTCCATGGCCTTTACCACAAGCCATAATCTTGTGGGCTAGCCAACTCATTCGCTTTATGGGATATGGCGAGTTGATTTACCATACAATTTTGGGCAAATTGCAAGTCATCAACGGATTTGAGATGTCTTTACCAAGAGCCGTTTTCTTCTGGACTAGCCAATCCTTTTGTCGCTTAGACAAGGCGGACTGATAACCACAAAAAATTTTGAACTTTAGTGAAAAAATTTTAAAATTTTGGTCAAAAACGGGGGTACTAGATATTAAAATGTGATAAAATTCGCTAGAATTGCGAAACACCCCCCCCCCCCCAACACTTAGAATGAATATTGTCCTCAATATTCAAAGTCCCGGCGATTATGCCGACTCTTGGAACGTAAAAGGGCAACATTACAAGCTAAGCGTGGAAAACACCATTTTGTTTTTCACTTTTGTAATCATAGCATGGGTGACTCCCCCACACTTAGGGTGAAAACCCTATAAGCATGCTACTGTTTTTGTTTACCGAGTCGCTAGCTTGACTCGACCCCCAATTCATTTGTCCTTGGGGAATCATGATGTGGAAGAAACAATCTCAATCGGACTTTCATTCAAGATGTTTGGACAAACATTTGAAGCACGTAAAAGTTCCACACCGATGAGATATAATGATCCTGGCTTAAGATAGTAGAAACTATAAGCGGTGATGCCGGGGTCAAAGATAATGTCTTCATTCCCGAAGGAGTGAAGAACAGGAGAAGTCACCCTGTAGGTGAAGAAAAGGAAGAAAACCATGATGAAAATCTTTATAAGATTTTCTTCCTCGAGATCAGGCTCCGTATCCTGAATTTGGATTTCAAGGGTTAAGCTCGTAAATATCCCGGGAGGGTGGGTGGGAATTTGCAAATTCTCATGATTGAGTGCATCTCCCCCCGGGCTATCATACTCCGGAGGAGTCATGATATGAGTGAGTTCACCGGAGAACTCCTCAAAGGTGAATGAATCATATTCGGGGAGAGAAATTTGAGAATGAGAAGTGGTACTGCCACTAATCTTCTCTCCCATATGATCAAAAGTAAAGGCTTCAAACTCCGGAATAGGATCGTCGGAGAAAATGTCACTATCCTTAATCGGGATAGGAGATGAAATAGGTTTCATATTGAAAGCCTCGATTTTAGAAATTAGGAGATTGACATTCAATAATGTTGCACGAAGTGCTTCATCTTTGATTTCAGTGTCAATCTCATCATTCTCTTCTTCTAAGTTAACTAGCTCATAAGGTAATCCTTCCACATGACTGATGTCTCCAAAAGATAAAGAATTTTCATCAGCATGTGAAGTACTAAGCTCGATGTTGGGATTAGAGTTTAAAAGATTTTCAGTTTCTCCCATATCGGCTTCAAGGTCAAACAGATCATCATCACTTCCTAATGGAAGTGGATTGATGTGAGTAAGTTCATCTGTGAACTCCTCAATAAGAGGGGCAACATCAGAATGAGGCAGTGGTGCCTCTTCATACTCAACTTCTCCATAAGATGTACAATCATCATTAAAATAGGAGAAAGTCTCAAAATGATCTTTTGGATTTTCAGGGGGAGAAGGTAAATCACACATATGATCAAAAGTCCCCTGTGACTCTCCTGGGATTGGGACAAGGTTCTCAACACTAGACTTTATGAATTCGTCCGATTCCTTTTGAGGAATAGTGCTAAGATGCTCATCCCCCATATTCGGAGAGTGAGTGTGAACTTCGGGTGTGATATCAATAGACTGAGGGAGTTTAGAAGTACTAGCAGTTATGGAATTTTCAAGTTCCATTTGATCAACGGCTAGTGACTTTGTCACATTATTTTCTCCCTGATTTTCAATGGAAGGAATCACAACTGATGAATCTGATGAATCTTTTTGAATAATAACAATGTTATCTTCATCATCATCAATATCATCATCGTCATCATAAAGAGCAGCATAGCGAAGATTGGCACGTATTTTAGCCTCTCTTTGCTCAGCAAGTAATTCTTCCATGCTCATTTCGTTTCTAGCATCTCGTTCTTCAGCAAGTAATTCTGCCATTGATTTTTCACGAGATTCTTGAAACGATGTAGTGGCAAACTCCTCCTTAAGTTTTTGCAAAATTTCACGAGCCTCTGGTAAAAGGTCTTGCTCGGTATCATGAGGAGTTGCTTGGATCATTTGGTACTGTGGAGGTTGGTCTTGAATTGAATAGTCATAATTGTTACAAGGAAATGGATTCCTTGTTTGACAATCTGAGCTAAAGTAAGGACCTCCACAGTATTCATAACAGTAAAACTGATGTGGCTGTGAGTCGTATGTGCTAGAGTCATAATTGTTATCAGGAAACTGCTCATAGACAAGCGTGTTGCCCGATTGACAATTAGAACTGTAGTGTGGGCCACCACAGTACTCACAACAGTTAAACTATTGAGTCTGGTTCGGTGAGTTGTATGGATATTGGTCGTAACCAACATTTTGACTATTATGACAATCAAAACCTTGGTGAGGACCTCCACAATACTCACAAGAAATGTTTGGTGTATTTTGATACGAAGCATCATTGTGATTTAGATAATATGATTCTTGCTCGTATGAATGGGATGGGTAATTGGAAAAATTTGAAGAGTCATTGAATGAGTTCTGATTAGGATCATAAGCAAATGAATTCCTCGAACCACAAAACAAACAACTTCCATCTCGAATATCATTACCACATTGTACACATGTACACCAACGACATGGTAAACCAAAAAGCGGCTCACCACAACCAACACAAGAAATAAAATCCGGAGGTGGGACAAGTGGTGTGCTCTTAGAACTAGGAATTTCCACCACTTTCGTTATGGTCTCGGGTTTTTGTTTTTGATAATTGTGAAGATTGGGTAAGTCGTTCTTTTCAGTCACTGCCCTAAGCTCTGTACGTTTGTTTGACAAACTTTTAACCGTAAACCGTGAAAGGTTAGGATCAATTCTTGACGGTTTAGGAGCAATTGTGAGCTTAGGTTTTTGGACAACCGTAGGTTGGACGTATTTATCACTTCCATCGTCAGAGAAAAGTACAGGGTCCTTTGTCACCCCGGTTTCTTGATCCATTTCCCTCACCGGAGAGGGAATAGGGATCGAAGGTCCATCATAATCAACACGACATCTCGACATTTTTGACAAGGTCATAAGTTTTTCAATTTTGCTCTTAAAGGCCCTTTGTTCAAAGAAATTGTCATCGAGAGATGCCATCAGAATCAATTACAGGAAAAGTGGAAGAAGTTAGAATCAAAAGGATATAGGGTAAAGGGATGAAGAATCAAAAAGGTAGGAGGGTAAAGATGGATATTTTTTGGGATTTTTGATAAACATTTTATAAGAAAGAAAATCTTTTTGTATTTTTGTGTTCGTTGAAAACTGATTTTAAAAAGTTTTCAGGAACAATTTTGTTTTTATAATAAGAAAATATGAACAAAGGATGGTAAATATACAATGAGTGTATATCCAGATTCACTAATCTGTAAAACCGTTTAGAATACGCGCACAACCTCCCCGGCAGCGGCGCCAAAATTTGATTGATTCCAAGTGGTCAACCTAAATTGACCAGGTGATGGTCAACAAGGTCAAACAGCTTAGAGTCAATGCTCCGCGGAATATAGTGGTTTCCCCGGGCCGTTATGTCCCGACGAGGTGTGATGGTTATTAAATAGGTTTGTGATCGGGTGAATTTAGACAGGAAAAGGTTTGTGAGTGATTACACTAAGGAATCTACAAGGAAATAGCTTAAATAAGCTATTTGAATAAGACAGGAAAGTTGTAAAAACCAGAAACGTTTAAAACCTAAAAACGCGTACGTTCACGTTTTAAATAACGTAAACGTACAAAATAAAATGTGAAAACTGAAATCTGAAAACCCCCAGGGGAAGAAAATGACTTTTTTACAAACTTAAAGATAAAAGAAATTTTTTAGAAAAAGAAAATTAATTTTTACACTAATTAATTATTTATTATTAATTAATTACTAATTAATACTTATTATTAATATTTAAAATACTTAAATACAATATAATATTAATTAAATACTAGAAAAATGAAAATAAAATTCCTAAAATTATAAAATAACTAAAAACTAATTTTAAAATTAAAAATAAGTATTTTTGTCTTTTTGTGATTTTTATATTAATTAATTACTAATTAAATATTAATTACCTAATTAAACTATTTTAAATTATAAAAAATAGCAAATGAACAGTAAAAATTCTAGAAAAATTCCTAAAATTATATTATGTTATATAAAAGCTAGAAAAAAATATAAAAATTATGTCTTACTTAATAAAAACTAATTATGCTATTTAAAACTTAATTATTAATTAATTATAAATTAAACTATTATTAAATCTAAAAATTACTAAATGACAACAGAAAAATCTATAAAAATTCCTAAAATTATTTTATGTTACCTGGAACCTAGGAAAAATATAAAAAAGTGGTGCTATTAAATAAAAACTATTACTTCTATTTTAAATGTTAATATTAAATTATCTAACAAAAATTATAAAAAATATCAAACAAGGAGAGAAAAATCTAGAAAAATTCTTAAAAATACTTTATAATACCAGAAACAAAAGAAAAATATGAAAATGCAAGTGAACTTAATAAAAAGTTAAAAAGTAAAATCAATTTGATAGCTTCTATTAAATAGAAGCTATCACTATCTTTCAAGCTTGTTTTTCTGGTTTTTCTTGTTTGAAAACTTCTATAAGCTGAAAATGATGAACTATTTATGAAATAGAATCAACAAGTGCTCAAAATTAAGCACTTGCAAGCTCTTAGGCCTAGACAGTTGACTTTGGTCAACAGTGAGGACAACAAGCCTTGAAATAGCTCTAAGCTGAAGAACTTAAGATGGAATACATTCTAAACTAGCTAATGGACAGTTTTGAAGCAATAGAAACTAGATTAAACCTCATAGGAAGTAAAATGGGTGAAAAAGTGGCAAATTTACCCAATGCTAAGTAACCCACTGCCTTACTTTTGCAGCAAGGAAAAGCAAGCTCAAGTCAGCTTCTGGCTCACTCAAGGGTTGAAATGTATAAACACCAACCTAGGCTACCTAATGGAACTGAGTTAGACCAGTGGGGCCCACCATGGCAAGCTGTGGAACACCAAACAGATGGTGTTGTGACAGCAGATCTGAGACAGGAGATTATCTCCCCCTGCAGCTCTCTTTGGAGCTTGGGTGGGACCCACACAAAAATCATAAAAATCAATTGAGAGTGGGGATCAAAAGTGTAGCTGAGGGACTATAAACCCTGTAAGTTTCAAGTCCTGAATCCTTGTACTAAATTCACAATAATTCATGGGATTTTAGGAAAAATCTGAGTAAAACACAATTGACTTTTTGAAAACTTGTAAGGGCTTGACTTTTATGGATTTTAAACTTAATCTAAGGTAAATTAAGTTAAAATAATGCTAAATTGATGAAAAACTACAACTAATGAACAGGATTAAGGGCTTAGGGCTTACAAATCTCACACAGTTAACAGTTATGAAGTATATATGGTGATTTTGACTATCTGTCAACTAAGGCAGGTTGTGGACCTATAATTGACCTAAAATTACCTAATGTAATATACTAGTGCTACAATAATACCAAAGTAACAACAAGACCTCAACAATCAAGCTTGACCCAAACACCCCTTTACAAACTGAAATTGAAGGTTTGTGAAGTAAACTGATAATCTACACCATGAACATAGTCTTAAGCTTACACTAATCCAGTATTGAACATAAAAAAAACAGAAATCAACTACTATAACAACTATAACTAGTAATTACAAAGTTTGAGCAATAATTAATAGAAACTTGAAGTGAGACTTACAATCTTGGGATCCTGACTGAGACAGGTGAAACACCAACCTCAGACTATCTTTGGATAGGCTTGAAAATCACCATTACCCATGCATAATAATTAGAAACCCATGAATCCAATATCATAAACTGTTGTTGACCAAGTTTGACCTGAACAATTTATCTTTTAAAAATAGAGCTTAACTAATAAATCTCACACTAAGCTTTTGTTTAATCTGAAATGAGCTTATAGAACTAAGAAACAACAACTTTCACAATATCAATGCTAACATCAAATTTTAACTAGAAAGAGAGCATAAACTAAAATGGATTCACAAACTGAAATTGAAACTTGATTGAAGTTTAAATTACACTGAAAAGCTTAGTAATACAACTTGTAGACTAAAAAATACACTGATAACTTGAAAATTAATTATGACGACTACATTAAGCTACACTAACATTAAATTACTACTAAAAAACAGCTCTCCCAAACTCCAGGCCTTCTTTATTCATTTATACACTTCCAAAAAGTCTCTTGGACATTTCCCATTAATTTCTGAGTCGTTGGATGAGCTATATCACTCTCAGCCGTTTGATTACATTTTGGCGGGAAAATGGTATTTGTCTCTTAGCTTCTGATTTCTTGATACCAGAGGGGAAATTTGGACTGGGGTGTTTGGAGTGTAGGGGAGGCAAGGGTAGTGGGAAGGTGATGATGAGAGGGAGGGAAAGTGGAGTGTTGCAGGGGATTTGGCAGTCAAGTGGGGAAGGAGGTGGAGGGTCAAACCCTTTGACTGAGTTTTAATAAAACGAGGTGTGTTTTTATTATAAGGGGAAATGGGCTGATGGTTGATGGGTTTAGGGAATTAATGTGGGCTGGGGTAGTTTTTGGGGGGATCAGGTTTTGTGTTTGGGTTTGGTTTGGTTTATGGGTGAAAATAATACAAAAAGGTCCATTTGGTTTTAAGTTAAAAAGTACAAGGACCAATTTGTAAATTCTAAAAATTGAGGGACCTGCTGTGTAACTTTCCAAAATTTACCATAGGGACCACTTATGCCACATGTGACTAGTATAAGGACCAAAGTTACAATTTTCCAAAATTTGAAACCCCGAGGACCAAAATTGTCATTTTCCAAAGTTGAGGGGCCTAATGTGTAATTTTCTCAAACTTTTCACCCAAGGACTAAATTTGGTAATTTTTGACTTTTAAAAACCTTGGGTTGACTTTTCTTTCATTTTAAACTTCCAGGGACTAGTTTTGTCAATTTTTGAAACTTGAGGGACTGAAACTGCCAATTGTGCAAACTTTGTTCGTTTTTCATTTGTTTTTAAACATTTTGCATCAGAAACATATAAAACACAATCCTGGAATATTTTCAGTATTTTGATGCGTATTTGAGTGTTTTTGGATGTTTTGGCAGTTCAGATACGATAAAAATGATGAGTATTTACACACTCATCAGTAATCCTTCCACATAATTGATGTCTCCAGAAGATAAAGAATTTTCATCAGCATGTGAATTACTAAGCTCGATCTTGGGATTAGAATTTAAAAGATTTTCAATTTCTCAAAAATCGGCTTCGAAGTCAAACAGCTCATCATCACTTCCTAATGGAAGTGGATTGATGTGAGTAAGTTCATTTGTGAACTCCTCAAGAAGAGGGTCAACATCAGAATGAGGCAGTGATGCCTCTACATACTCAACTTCTCCATAAGATGTACAATCATCATTAAAATCGTAGAAAGTCTCAAAATGATCTTTTGGATTCTCAGGAGGGGAAGGTAGATCACACATTTGGTCAAGAATTCCTTGGAACTCACTTGGTATTGGGACAAGGTTCTCAACACTAGACTTTATGAATTCGTCCGATTCCTTTTCAGGAATAGTGTCAAGATGCTCGTCCCCCATGCTCAGAGAGTTAGTGGGAACTTCGGGTGTGATATCAGTAGACTGAGGGAGTTGAGAAGGACTAGCAGTCATGGATTCTACAAGTTTCATCTGTTCTACTGCTAGTAATTCAATCATATTCTTTTCTCCCTGCGATTTTTGGATTGGTGGGATTTCAACTGATGTAGTCGATGAATCTTTTTGAATAATAACAACGTTATCTTCATCATCATCACTGTCATCATCGTCATCAAATAGAGCAGCATTGCGAAGATTGGCATGTATTTTAGCTGCTCGTTGCTCAGCCAGTAATTCTTCCATGCTTTTTCCAGAATCTCGTTCTTCAGCAAGTAATTCCGCCATAGTTTTCCCACGAGAATTTGGAATGAGTGGAAATTGTGGGGGTGTGGATGTGTCAAAACCGGAAGGTTGACATTGAAAATCATCGTGAGGACCCCCACAATACGCACAAGAAGAACTTGGAGCATAGCGAAGCGAAATATTAGCTAACTCCTCCTTAAGTTCTTTAAATTTCTCAAGAACCTCTAGACAAAGGTCTTGCGGGTATTGAGGAGTTGCTTGGATCATTTGGTACTATGGAGGTTGGTCTTGATACGAATAGTCGTAATTGTTACAAGGAAATAGATTTCTTGTTTGATAATCAGAGCTAAAGTGTGGACCTCCACAGTACTCACAACAATATGATTGTTGTGACTGATTCGGTGAATAATATGGGTATTGTTCATTTTCAAAACTTTGATTGTTACCAGGAAACTGTTCATAGACAAACGTGTTCCTGGTTTGACACTCAAATCCTTCGTGAGGACCTCCACAGTATTCACAAGAATATGTCTGTATTTCATGGTGTGGGGGCTGATGGAATAAATCAGTTGTGTCATGGTAGGAATAGGGATTCTGGTTATAGACAGACCCGTTTCCTGACTCCACCATGCTACAACTGGGACAATTACCACCATTATAAGGACCACCACACCACTGACAATCAAGATGGTGGGGATAAGACATAGAAAGAATCAGAGGGTTACAGAGGGTAAGGGATAAAGAATCAAAAAGGTGAGAGGGTGAAGGTAAATATTTTTGGTATTTTTGAAAAACATATTTAGTGCGTATGCACTAAAAACAAAATCAATTAAAACAAGACCGAGGCAAAACAATAGGGAACTTAAACCAATAATCACAATATGACTGGCTTCTTTGAAAAAGGTACACCAATCACAAGGATACAAAGGTAAGTTTTAATCTTTAGTTTGGGAACTTATTAATGTTCATACCCCCAGTTGGTAGGTATTCAGCCTTGGTTTGCGGTGGTAATATTTTATGTAATTATTATTAACAGAAAACAAAATGTTTTTGGCTTTATGGGTGTGTGTGCAAAAAACTTTTGGAAATATTTTTGGTATCGATTTGTTAATCGAAATCGTTTCCTTTAAAATTACTCGCAGGTTGGCGGGAGAGAAGAATGGATCTCTTTTCAGTTCACAATTTAATGTCAGAACTTCCGTATTCCACCTGTGTAGGTTGTAATCTTAAAGAAACCGAAGTAATTTAACTTCACGATTGTTTTGTTGTTTTTGTTTGTTGTTGTTGTTGTTTTTTTTTTTTTTTTTTTTTTTTTTTTGGTGTTGTTAACACTTTAGGAAAAGTGTTAATGAACTTTTTGATATGATTAAGATTTTTAAAAAAAAAAAACTTTTTACAAAGTGGTGAAATTTGTACAAGGAGGGTTTTGAAAAATCATTAAACCTAAAAACATTTTGAAACATGCAACAACCTCCCCGGCAGCGGCGCCAAAAATTGATTGAGCCTAAACAGTCAACTAAAGTCAACCACAGATGTTGTCAATATAGTCAAACAACCTAGACCAATGCTTCCGGATAGTACAGAGTTTCCCCGGGTCGTTAAGTCCCAACGAGGTTGAAATTGTGTTTTAAACGTTTTCGGGATACAGTGATTGGGAAAGTAACCAGTTAATGATTTGGATTTGATTTACACTACTAGAATGATTGAGATTAATAGTATTAACAATAATATAAAACCAAATAAGCCTAAAACGTATTTAAACCTAAAAACGCGCGTTTAAATTAAATTTAACGTACACGCGCAAAATAAAAAGTGAATTTTGAGCTACGCTAACTCTACGGACATGAAAATTATATTTTTACGATCCTAATAATAAAAGAAAGTTTTGAGAAAAAGAAAATTATTTTTTTTTGACTTTTTAATTAATTATAATTAATTAAAAACTATTTAAACTAATTAAACTATTTTAATTATTATAAATACTAAACTAATTTGGAAAATTATGAAACTTTTTATAAAATTATTATATGATGACAGTAAGCTAGAAAAATATAAAAAGTCCTAACAACTTATTAATAAGCAGAAAATTAAGCAAATAAGCTTAAATAAGCAAAAGGGCTAAAAGTGTATATAAGTAATAGATTTTGCAAAGTATTCCTGAAAAAGTCCCAAGGGCATTTGGTTAAGGCGTGTGGTGTTGTGTGCTTGTATGCTCAGGTCCCAGGTTCGAATCCTACTTTTTGCACCTTTCTCAAATTATTTGTTTTTTTAATTTTTCTTTTTAAAAAACTAACTAACAACCAAAGATAAGCAACTTAAATAAAGACAACTTTTCTAAAAAGCTTAAATAAGCTGTGTGGGAGCTTATTTACACCAATATTTGGTGAAATGGGTTCAAAATGGGTTTTTGAGGTTAATAAGCTATCCAAACAAGCTACAAGCTAATCCTAAAGGTAAAATAAGCTAAAACTTAATGAAAAAAATACTTGAAATGAACCCAAACAAACAAATAAGCAACCAGAGATGATCAAATAAGCATAAACAGGCAATAAGCATTAAGCAAAACCAAGCAGTAAGGAATTGATCCGTGTTATATATTTTTTGGAAATAAATACATTCTTTTTAAAACTAATCTACTATTAATTGCAAACGTAAGTTTTTTTTATTAAGTTTATCGTTTCCATAATTTTTGCAATCATAATCTCCCTTCTAAATAATAATCGTGTTGCTAAATACAAGAGATATATATAATTTAGAGGATAAGTTTAGAATATATTTTGTATAAATCTTTATTACCATATTAACAATAATTGTTTATTGGGAGATCCTCGCGAATTAACCTAATTTGACATTATATATACATCATGATTTACCTTTCATTCTCACATCAATTATCAGAAAATATTCACGAACATAAATCACATTATGCAGTCTCATAGACACTCTGCAAGACTTGCAAGATCATCTGAAAAGAAAAACACTCATACACTTTTAGAAGGTATGATTTTAGCAAATAATTTATTTATTAGATTGTTATATTGTTCTTGATGTTTTTGTTATTTTGAACTCATGTTTTATTGCTTATTTGTTTTGCATGTGGTTACAGTTGATGAACCACACAAACATAATGGCATGCACCCCATAAACTCTAAAACTCCTTCTCAATGTATTTTTTTCTTAATTAGGTTTACACACATTGTCCAATGAAGTTACTAATATAGCCATTAACATTTATGATTTTGTGCCAGTTGAAGGCTCAACCACTATGTCTGTATATATCGATAAATCCACCACTGGCAAAAGACCTGTGAAGAGACGTTTAATACATGAATTTACATCTAGTGTAATGGAAAGCCCTATATTTGAAATTGATAATCCTGCTATAAAATATGAAAAACCTACTTCTAATGTTGTTACACAGCCTAAAGGTATTATGTTGAATAACTATTTGCTTTTAAAAACACTATATTGTCTTTATATGCAAGTTTTTTCTTATTTAATTCAATTTTATAATAACATGATGAAGTTTATTATAATTAAATTAAACTGTATAAATTACAATGTCATAATATGTTTATGTATTTGTAGGAAGGAATTCAGATCCAAAGAAAAACAATGGAAGCAATATGTCCGCTATTAGAAGTAGTATGCAGGGTATTATTAACAATATCTGATTCATTAGACATTCTGATTTTAGTATAATACAAAATAATCATTATTGTTTTATTATTATTATTATTATTATTATTATTATTATTATTATTATTATTATTATTATTATTATTATTATTATTATTATTATTATTATTATTATTTTAATAAACCATCACTTTTATTGAAAATAAATAGGATTTTACAAGAAATTGGTGGGGAGCCGAGAAACCAACTAGGCCCCCACACCTCTAGCAATGAAAATAATTATTATTATTGAAAATAAATAGGATTTTATTGAAAATAATAATAATAATAATAATAATAATAATAATAATAATAATAATAATTATTATTATTATTATTATTATTTTTAAATATTTAGTGGTGGGAGAACATAACACCATCAATGATATATCAGATGACGAGGTATTACAAAATAGCTATGTTTATACTTATTTACATTTATTTAATCGTTCTGCTTTACAAAATTAATTATTAACATAACAATTACAGAATTATGATGCAGGCAAAGAAAACAAGCAACATGTATATAACATATCTGACGATGATGTTGATTTACATGATACTAATAATGAGGTATTATTTAAAATAATACTAAGGCATTATATTGTTTTATAACGTTTGATATGTGTTTATTATTATTTTATTTTTTTCATGTACTTTGCTTATTTAAAATAATAGTTACATGTTATATTGTATTATAATAAACAATTTATTTTAATTTATTTTTTAAATGAATTGTTTAGGTTATTTGTTTGACACATAATAGCCGGATATTATCAAAAGCAATATCTAAAATGTGCAAAAAGATGTGCAAACTTGATTATCCTGAAATTGAGTGTGATGACGCGGACGAGGTATTATAACTTAAATGTCTTTATTATTACTTACATTTTTTAAATTATGTTTACAAGATTAATTATAAACATGATATATACAGATTTACGCTGCTGGTTTGAATGGTTATCGAAGTACTCCTCTTTCGAAGAAGCAAAATGACAATGATCAGTATGTATACAACGTATCTGATGATGATGTTGATTTACATGATATTGATAATGAGGTATTTCTTTAAAATTCTAATTACATTTTATATTCTATTATATAAAAGCGAAAAATGATTATTATAAAATATTACAAGCATATCAAAATGTGGAGTATTTATAATTTATTGTAATATTAGGAAAATAAATATTATGTCGAATTCCCGGTCTCTTCCGAAGATGGTGTTTGTGAACAATTGACATCGAGAATGGATTATGCAAAAGCGAAATAATGCAAACCTGAAGATACTTTTGATATTCGTATAGAAGAACAACACCGTTTTCCATATGAAGATTCTAAAAATAATGGATACACACAATCAAGAGATGCTTCTCCTCATTCATTGGATTATGGGTTTGTTTCATTAACAAAATTGCCAATTAAACACCCCAGAAGTTTATCCCCACCAAAAGAATCTTCATCAACTTCAGAAAGAAAACAAGAGGGAAAGAAGTATTTCCTACCAATAATACAGATTGGTCAGCTGAGGAGGCTAATAAAATTAAAGGAAGCAGAAAACGTACGCGACAAACAAACAATATTTGAATGTAAAGAAGCGATTGATCAATGAACTAAATTAATATTAGAGTGTCAAGAGAGGATTAACGATATTCAAAAACAAATTGATAATCACCAGCGAGATCAGAAGAGCCATGGTTAAAAACGAGGCATTCAAATATTTTCGATACGCTTTTACTTCTTTACAAACAATCTTGAGAGGTTGTTAAGATTACTAAGTTTCGTATTTTATTGAAGTCATTTGTTAGTCTTATTAATTAGCCAAACATGGTCACTCAGAACAATTGCTCGATATGGATTAGTTATGAAATAAATTTTTCTTGCCTTAACGATTATCCGAAAACTTTTTAGCTTTTTAGCATTTTGCACATTACATAAAACATAGATTATATTTAATACAGTACGTATACTTAAACATATTTATACTAAATAAACATGGTCACTCAGAACAATTGCTCGATGTGAATTACTGATGAAAAACGTTTTGATTTTAAATTTTTAAACTTATAATCTGCCTTTTAAATCTTAATAACGAATTATAACAAATAATTAATATGACATAGTTTAAATAAGAACAGGATTTTAAATATTTGCATTTAAATAATATATATATAATTTTAAATAAAAATATAATGATATTTAATACGTATACATAAATAAATTTATACTAAACAGGAAGTTAGAAACAAATCAACTATCCAATTAAATATTGTGCTTTGCCAGTTTAAACATTGTGACGACCCCAAAAGAACATTGATCAAAAACGAGGCATTGAAATATTTTCATGACGATTTTCTACCTTTACAAACTATGTTGTCAGGATCTTAAGCTTACGAAGTTTCGTATTTTATGGAGGTCATTAAATAGTTGAATTAATTAGCCAAACATGGTCGTTCGGAACAAATTCTCGATATGGATTAGTTATGAAAAACGTTTAGATTCTTTACTTTAAAACCTATAACCTGATCTTTTTAGCATTTTCCACATTACAAAAAACATATATGATATTTAATACGTGTACTTAAACATATTTATACAAAATAGGAAGTTGGAAACAAATCAACTTTAAATATTGTAAATAACTTTTTATGTAGTTTTTTACATGTGTTGTACTTTTTAAAAACATTATTAATTTATCTATCAACATAATTTCATTTGCATATCCATCTTGCAAAATTGATATTCTTTATGCTTATGGTTATCTTAAACATATTTATAGTAAATATGAATGTGGAAACAAATCGAATTTCCAATTAAATATTGTACATTGCAAATGTAAACTTGTGACTTTTGTTATATTTTTTAAGATATGATATATTCTATCTTATTTTATACATATCTTAAAAATTGATAAATACATATTCTATTTTAAATATATCTATAATATGTATTAAAAAACAAATAAATAATAATTTCCAAAAGCTATATTTGTCTTGAACAAATACAAGATATTGTGTAACAAACAATAATCTTTCTTTAGGAAAATGATTGCCATCCTACAATCTAAACATTACAATTTCCAAGACATTAAGGGTAAATGTGTACACATATAATGATTTAAATTGGAGAATGAACCTTAGCACTTCCATTATTATTTAAATATTAATATTTATCATAATAGTAAACATGTTATCAAATATAAAAGATATATTATATGAAATTTTACCAAATATAAAAATATATTATACAAATTTTTAAAAACGATAATTATCTTTATTGAGATTTATTCTAAACTTAGATTACATCAAGCAATATATATATATATATATATATATATATATATATATATATATATATATATATATATATATATATATATATATATATACATTAACCGAGCAATAGAAAACATTACTAACCCTAATTCAAAAATCTATATGTCGCATATACAAAGTAAGATGAAAACACAAAAGGTTTATATTCGTACGCTAACACCAGAATTAATTCCTTGCACTATCAACGTAAAAGTGTTCAGGACGTGGTGTTACAAGAAAGCAAACATTCCGGTAACTCATAGACACTTTGAGATGATTGTCGTAGATGAAAAGGTATTTTATTTTTTCAATTGTTGTTTTTTTTATTTAACCTTTTAGTGTACGTATTTTTGTCCAACTGTTTATTATTTTACTCATTTTTCCAGGGTGACAAGATTCATGTCATTGTGAAGAATGGCCTATTAACGTTTCTTGATAAATATAAGAGGACATGGTGGTTCTTATAAGCAATTTTAATGTTGTTCCTAATAACACATGTTACAAATACACAAAACATCCTTATAGAATAACTTTCGATGGATTCGAAACTGCATGTCAGTCGATTACATTTGATAGTGGTTTTAATAAAATTGGATTTGAAGTAACCAAATTTTCTGACATAATATCATTGAACCTAGACACAAAATTACCGGTTGGTATGTGTTTCAAGATATACAAATTTATATAATGCTGATATTTTTATTTTCATATTCTCATATAGCCTTTAATATTAATGTTATTTGTATTCTAGATATTGAAGGAGAAGTATTTAGTTGGGAGCTTGCACTTATAGATTATGAAGTTTATGGATGTAAAACGAAAGTATTGCCTCTCAAGCTTAAGGATACATTGAAATTTTACAGTAAACTATTTTACTTATCATAATTAACTTCATAAGCCTACCTTATAAATACATTCTAAAATTTTACATTTTTTTAAAATCTTCTTTATTTTCCAGGGGAGTTGAACTTACATGTTTAGTAATGGGTATAATGGCGGAACACTTGCTTGATTACATTAAATCTATTGAAAAGCATCATAAATTTTTGATGGATATAAGGAATGCTAGAGTTTATGATGATGACAAAGATATATGTGTATGTTCCTTATTCATTATATTTTATGATGAATATTTATTTTGTAAAGTGGGTTTCATTTATTAATTAACATGCGTGATTTGCAGGTCCACCTATGATATATATTAACCATCAAATTGGAAGCACGTTTGAAATATTTGAATGAAGAAGTAGAGAATAACAATTGGGATTCTTTTACATAAGAACGACTTATTTTATGATAAAGAATAAAACCTCCATATTCTATGTAATTTGTTTTATGTTATTTGCAAAATTATGAATTTTATGCTCTCACATGAAATAATCATATCTTATCTTATTATTTTTCATCTAAAGTGTTGACAATGTCTATTTGTTTAAGTAATGTTTTATGCTTTGAAAAAATATATTTTCTACCTATAATTTAAAAAACACTTACACTTATCATTCTATTTTTATTTATTATGTTTATAAACAATTTCTTAAGTTTATGAATATTCCTATTAAGTTATTATCATGCACTTTCGATTTGCATAAACAAACTGCTTTTGGTTTTGAATAATTATTATTCTATTTGCATACTTATCATTATCCATTTTGTTACCTATGTATAAATAATTTATGAATACTCTTATAAAATTTATTCATACATGTCCAATAAAAGATCGAAATACAATGTTTTATTTAGTTTATTATTGACAATGTTAACAGATTTATTATCAATGATTGTTGATACTTAAATATATTGTTTAACTTTATTAATTTGTATTTGTATGAATTAGTTTACCGATTGAACCCACAAGAATTAAAACAATCAACTTATATAGATGCTACATAAATTTAACATTTACATATACTTGAAAATAATATAAATATTAAATGTCTTGATCAAAATCATCCTCAGACAATCCCAAATGACAGTTATCATAATCAAAATTTTCTATGTCTTCTTTCTCTAAGTCATTTTCTGAGTCCAATGAATTGTCCTCAAACAAATTTAATTTTGGCATTGAAGCCAGTTGTTTAGCATGGTCTTCATGAAGCCGTTTCTTTCGCTTCTTTTCTGCTTCTTCTTCTTCTTCTTCTTCTTCAGCTTTAAGTCACTTATCGAGATCCAACTCGATTGGATAGTACCAACTGTCAGGAGCCCATGCATGTTCTTCTATATCAAATTTGTTCTCCTTTTGAATTATTTCTGCATTTTAAACAAAATAAAACATAAATGTTGTTTCGGGAAAAAATCATTAGAAAATAAACTTACATACCTTCTGTTGTTTTTGTTGTTAACTTTGTTTCTTCTTCTTTAATACATTGTTTCCTGAAAAATATATACAAAAACTATT
The DNA here is from genome assembly GCA_030686995.1 of Artemisia argyi. Lineage (NCBI taxonomy): Eukaryota > Viridiplantae > Streptophyta > Magnoliopsida > Asterales > Asteraceae > Artemisia > Artemisia argyi. The sequence goes on from CM060677.1 coordinate 106,324,587, forward strand.
AGTTAACATATTAAGATTGCAGAGAAATTATTATTGAACAAGTTACTCTAATGAATCATATTATACTTAATATTGTCGCCATTGTTATCACTTAAATCCGTTTCACTTCTTGATCTTTTGTTAATGGAAGACATGCTTTGTTGCAGAAAATTATGATAACAAGTTATTTGGTAGGTTTATGATATTGTGTTAATGTTATAATATAGTTAAATAGATGCTTTAAAATATGTTTAACACGAAAACCAAGACACACTTCATTTCCTTGAAAACCACAATAACCATTAAAGAATGTAAATACTTTTTACTTGCATAAACACCCTATATATATATATATATATATATATATATATATATATATATATATATATATATATATATATATATATATATATATATATATATATATATATATATATATATATATATATATATATACTTTACATCTAATAACTATACATAAAGGGTACTATTTATCATTAATTTTGTTTAAAAATTAGAGTTTTACAATTTGATGATAATTTTAAATTTAGAATGCGAAAAAATAATTCTAATGATAATATCCATTAATATAACATAACATATTAAAAATTGAAATAATACAGTATCATTAATTTCGTTTAAAAATTAGAATTTTATAATTTGATGATAATTTTTATTTCAGAATTTTAAAAATATATGTATATTATATATATATATATATATATATATATATATATATATATATATATATATATATATATATATATATATATATATATATATATATATATATATATGCTAATGATAATATCCATTAATATAACATATCATATTAAAAATTGAAAAAATACCGCAACAATAAATCGATTAAGCAACAAGAATATTTAACTAATCCTTTAAAATGATCAACACACATTAACTAAAACGTGTACATCTTTAATTTTTAACATTCAAAGTTTAACCTTCTAAATTCCGTAATTAATTCTCAGGTCTAATAACCATATTTTTACCTTATCAAATTGTTAGGGTTTTACACCATTCCACAAATCACGTACAAATCTTATATTGTAATTTTAAATTCACCGCCAAACGATAATGAAGAGAACTGGACAAGATGATGCAAGTAGCTCAAAAGAACATCCTGCCGTGTGGTATTTGAAAAAACTTGATCAAATAAGGAAGAAGAAATGGGACGATTTTGAAAAGCGAAATAAGAAACCAACAAAGAAAGCTAAACCAAACGCGCTTAAAGCAGCCCAAAGAAGGTGGAAAAGAAAATGGGAGCTTAAGGAAGCAGAAGATGTTTCCGACCAAGAAGAACTGGAAATATTTGACTACGACAATATGCATTTGGCATATATGATCAGGAGAAAATACATAAGTTCAATTGTTAGATTAATAAATGTTTTCTCTGATTATGTTTAATATTTTCTTAAATATCAATGTATTACATTTTTAATTAACTGAATCTTTTTATTTTATCATAGTATTTTAATTCTTATATCGGAGTGTTATTTTTCATATTATACAATTCCAAATTAAGAAAATTTGCAACTAACTTTTATCATTATATAGCCACTTTAAATATGTTATCAGAATATATATTTCCATTGTTGAAATCATAAATACATACAAATAATACTTAATATTATTGTATATTAAAACAATGTATACTAATTTAAATTTTAAAATGTTATATGTACAAAGCTAATAGAGTCGTTTTTTCTTATCAATTACTAAAGAAATTTTCAACATCAAGGAAACCGCAAAAAATATACAACAACATTGTCTTTATTAAAATTAAACCAATGACGGCCATGACCACTATAGTTAAATATACAAACGATAATTATAAGTCCTACATCATGCCAACAAAAATTTCATTCATTCGGTTGTTATATTCTTATTAATGTGGGCTTACAAAGCATGCCCAGGAAAAAAGATTTGGTAGGTCCATATATGTTTACAAAAAAAATTAATACAAAAAAAAAACGAAAAAAAAATTATAACTTCAAATAAACATGTGAACGATATAAATTAAACATGTAAGTTACAAATATATAATGAATGTAAATGCGTAGAATAAATAAAGACGTGTATAGTTTAATATGCGATTAAATTATTGATTGTAAATAGTACTCAAATATTTAACATATTTAAACAAATATAACGTTACATAATTATTTATATTGCAAACATTACAAAAGCACGCAAAAATAAAATCGCATAATTCGTAAAAATCACAAAGCATGCCCGCCCATTGGGCGGGCCATGACCACTAGTGTGTGTGTGTGTGTGTGTGTGTGTGTATATATATATATATATATATATATATATATATATATATATATATATATATATATATATATATATAATTGTATTCATGAGTTTTGCAAGTCGGCCTTTTCACAAAGGTTGACTAGTAAATTCTTCTCACGTACTTTGTATTTATTTGATACACACTTCACACGTAATCAAATTTTGGCGCCGCTGCCGGGGAAGTTGTGTTGCGACAATATCGGTAAGGTTTTAACGATTAGTGACTTGTAGATCCTTCGTCAAGAAGTTATCGTTTTCAAAAAAATATAAATCACAAAAATATTTTCTTTTTCTTTCTATATATATATAAAAGATAAAAATACAAAAAAAAATTCGTTTTTCTTGTTAAATAAATAATAAAAAACAACCATCCAAAAACATTCGATAGAATACTACCTAGCTGGGGGTATGACCATTAATAAGTTCCCAAACAAAGATTAAAACTTGCCTTTGTATCCCTGGTGAAATTGGTTCACTTTTGATTGAAAAAAAGAGAGGTTCTAGGTAGGTTCTGACATTAAATTGCGAACCAAAGAAGAACGGGTACGTAAGTAGCATTTATTGCTCACCTTTGTTCTCCCGCCACTCTAAAAATTTTTCATTCAAAGTAACCATTCATATGTGATTATTGGTTTAAGTTCCTTGTGTTTTTTGATTCAGTCTGTTGGCATAAATATTATGATATTTAATCTAAACATCCTCTTCATGTTTTGATGATGACAAAGATGTAAGTTACAACACATAATGTAAAGTACTTAAGTTACTTGTGATCACAAATCATCTATACATTCATTCGTCAACATCTCTCGACATCTCAACGTCTCGAGTATGCTTCAACAATCACTTAAGGTATGAATAAACAAATGCCTAATGCATTTTTTGATCAAAGGAACTTTTATTTAGTCACTACAATTTTTATAAAATGTTAAAAAATATTTTATATCTTTTACAAAACATTCTTGGTATATAAAGGAAAATATTTAATTCATAATAAATATATGAATTCAAATTTTTGGCAAAAAACAGTTAAAATTTCATTAGATAAACATTCCCCATAAAAGACAAAGAAAAGAGCCGTTTCTGAGGGGGTGGCCCCCATAAATAGGGCGGCCCCCTTAATTAATTAAGGAGGCCGGCCATAATTAAGGGGGCCGGCACGCTCCTGTTGCCAAAAATGGCTGCCTATAAATACTGGATCATTTCTGCTATTTTTCCTCACCTTTTGCACTAAAAATTTCAGTCCCAATCCTTTCTAAACATCCTTTTAAATTCTTTGATCATAAGATTATAAGATTTTGTTTCAAGTGATTCAATCCTTCACCACTCAAAGTACAAAAGAAGAATACATCTTGTCATCAAGTCAAAGAAGTATTAGAGTCTAGTTAGTATTGATGTGAAGTTGTAGAAGTAAGTCATATAAGTATCTGTAATAAGTAGATCAAGATGATCTTACTTAGTAGTGAGTCAATGGGTGTGTAAGAAATGGAGACTTAGAGCTGGCAAATCGTGTCTTAACAGGTCATAACAGGTTTTGAGCGCGCGAATAACATAAGTTTCAAACATGAAAACGACTCGTTTAACACTTGGTTTTGGTGGTTTGAGTATGACAGATATACGTTTTATGTATCGAAAAAGTTAAATATTGAACCCTAGAATACTAAAAACAATTATTTAAAAAAATAAAAAAAATTGCATAGTACATTTTTTCCCTTAACAAGTCTTAACAGGTCCTAACAGGTACCCAATTTGCCAGCTCTAAATGGAGTGAAGTAGTGAAGACTAGTAGTGTATAGTCGTGATGGTGTGAAGAAGTCATGTAGTTGTGAAGAAGTAGCGGTGTGAAGAAGTGATGTAGTTGTGTAGTAGTAGTGGTGTGAAGAAGTCGTGTGTAGAAGTTGTGTAGTGATCGAAGTCGTGTCGTGAGTTTGGTCCTAGCTAGCATTAGGACTCGACATATTGCTTGGTGTCGTAAATCGGTGTAAGCAAAGGTGTGTACGGTTTTCTCCGCCAAAAGGGAGCTTGTTGAGTAGTGTTGTGAACTCTCGAGTAAGTGACTCGGGGAGTGGAGTAGGGTAAGGAAGGTGTCCTTGTAGCCGAACTACTATAAATCATCGTGTCCGGTTTGCATTTTCTTTCTCTTATCTCTTTACATTTATTCTTGCATTAATGAGGCGAAATTTGTTACGCTTTTAAGGGATCATTTAAGCCTTAAATCGTGATAATGTGATCAATTATTACCTTAAATCCCCTTTTGTCATTTTAGGTACTTTTGAGAAGAATTCCGAAAAACGTAGCATTTTGGACGTTTTTGGAGCATAAAAGTGAAGAAAACAACAAAGTCAAGAATCCAAGCTGTAAACAGTATCTGACGGCGTCAAGAGTCACAACGTGACGCCGTCACTTATTGATCAAGAGGTGGAAATTACTTTTACACTTGACGCGCCAGAAGACTTTTTAGGCATAACACCTGACGACATCAGCCTTTACCTGAAGAAGGCCGTCACGTGTAACTCTTAAAGCATGACGACCCAGAACCCATAAAACGAGACGGCGTCAAGAAGTTGGATTGGACGACAAGAAACCCTAGCCGCGGCGAGATGACAGCGTCAACCATCAAAAGGTGACGCCGTCACCCTTGTAAATCTATATATAGTTTTGGATTTTTAATTCATTAGTTTGCAACTTTGGAGAGGTACTTTGTCACATAAACCCTAGGTTGAATTTCAGAAGTTTTTAAGGGTTTCATACCCTTGTCTCTTCCATGTTTAATTGAAGATAAGTAATCTATCAATCATTCAATATGTCTATGTGTTGTTTGATTTTATCTTACGCTTGTCTTTCTTTTAACATGCTAGGTTAGGTTTATTTGTGTTTGCTTAAATGTAGTGAAACCTAGTTATTGATTATTGATTGATGGTTGGTTATTAATTGTTGTTGGGTGATTGTTAATCGATGTTAAGCTTAAAAAAATGGCTAATCACCTATTCGGTAACCTGCTTGAACGTCTTAAGAAACATGAATCAGATATGTACTACGATTTTAGTGGTTGTATTTAATGCATAAGTAACTATTAAGGAGGCCATGGTATGGATACTTGACGTGTCGCCATAAGAAGAGATAGGAGCTTATAGAGTTGGGGAAGATCGTACACAAGGAATGCAACCCGTCACCCACACAATTGTAACAAGCTTATCAATCAATAAAAGATAACTAGCGAGTAATGAAATCTAAGTAAACACGTTTTCTCCATATATAGTTTCACATTTTATTTTATTGTTATTTTATTTTTATTGCATTAGTAATTATTTGGGTTAGTTGACTAGCAACTAATTACGCCCACTCTTCCAAAAACCCGAGATTTTTACTTGCTTTCTATAAAATATAAAAATACAAAAAGAATCATCCCTCACCTCTAGACCTAGTTAGATTAATTTCAATCCTAACGAACACTATTCCCTGTGGAGAACGATCAATCCCCCGGTACTTGCCACTTCACTATACTACATCGGTCAGGTACACTGCCTGGTAGGGATTGTAAGCTTCTCAAGATCCCTTGAGAAGTTAAAATTTCGTGTAGACCACAATCCGCATATCAAAGTTTTTGGTGTTGTTGCCGGGGAATAGTTATTGTTTAGGTTGAATTTATTTTTATGAGTTCTATTCACTAGATTCCTTTCTAGTGAGATTTTTATTTTAATTTTATAGGTTTTCTTTAGTCTATCTTTTTCTTTGTGTGCCTTCGTTAGTAGATTAAGTTCATTGACTGTTCCGTTTACCATTATGGAAAACGCGAATCCGCCCTTTCAAATGAGGAAATGATTATGTTGCGTGATCAGCTTGAAAGCGAGATTAGAGAACTTAGGGAGCTTAATAGGTTAATTAATATTGAGCTTGATAGTACCTTTAATGGCCTAGCAATCGCCATGTATTCAAATGAGGACTTAGGACCTAATGATTTTGCGGTTGTTGAGAATGTAGAGGAACTTGAGGAAGGGGAGATAGATCCAACACTTGATGACTATTTCAATTTATATTCCACTAAGGAGGAAATCGCTTAATATAACAATCTTGTTGATAATCCTCGACCCCCTTTTGTTAAGATTGACCCTAAGATAAAGAGAGGTAGCCCTAGGAATGTGAAGATACCATGTATGATTGGATGTAAATACGTTGAGCAAGCTTACATCGACTTTGAATCCCCAATCAACATCATGTCTTTAAGTGTCTACAATGATATCATGAAAACTCGACTTACACCTAGGAGAGATCCCAATTATCCTGGTGGGATTTGTAATTTTGTTGGGAGAATTAAGGACCTTCACATTTTAATCGAAGGCTTCACTTATGTCACTGATTTTATGGTTGTAGAAGACTTGGCTAGTGTTATAGATTGTAGCTTATCTCATGTTGTGCTAGGTAAGCCATTTGTCGAGGAGTCCAAGTTAAAATACGACCGGTTGGGGGGAACGGTCCAATTCTTTAATGAAACCAATAAAATCACATATAGGATGCCTAATAAGATGAGAGAATTCCGTTATGTGCCTCAATTAGAAAAGGATAACATTAGTGTAATTGAGGACATTAACGAAGAAGATAAGAAAAAGGGAATGAATTTTGTCTGGGAAAAGAGGAGTCTTTATTATAAAAATTGCATAACCCTCGGACCCAAGTATAAAGTTGACATGGAAATAGTTCAAAGGTTGAGAGAAGCGATTGAAAGGTGGGAAAGGAAAACGTAGGGCATGACTTTGAGTCTAGCTACAAGACTCGTTAATAAAGAAAAGCACTTCTTGGGAGGCAACCCAAGCTTTATTTGTTTGTTTGTTTATTTGATTTTATTTGCTTCCGTATGTTTGTTTTATTTTCATTGCTTATTGTTCATGTTTCAAACATTTTGTGAAAATGCTTTATTTTGTTGTTAACTTCGACTTGATTACATATAAAGGTATTTTGCAAAAGATAAGTGTAAGGGAAATCTAAATTTGTTTTAAGAACGGATTGAGCATGAACGATAACAATGAGATATAAACATACATATTAGTATTTGTTTGAGTCAAATGCTTGTATCGAGTCATAATGATTGTTTTGCAGGATTCCAGGAATTAGAACATAGGTTTTTCCAGAAATTTTCCGGAAACAAAATAAAGAATTTCGTCAGGTCAAATCTGACGGCGTCAGGCGTCACCTGATGACGTCATGTATAATTTTCTAGAAATTTTGCAGGTTTTGTTTTTCTGCCGGAATTGTAAAGTTTCATGAAACCTGTATTTTATAACCTCCAGGAATCTGCAAACAATCATTTCACAAGCATTATATCTTTACTTGCTTTCTAAGATTTAATTATTATGTAGATTTACCGCCGATTTTACGTGAGGTTTTCTTGTTTGTTTTCTCAGCTAGTTAGCAGGTTATATTAGCCAACAAGATGTACATGGAAAATCAAGCTTTTGGAGCTAATCTAATCTTGAAGTTTTCACATTTTCTTGGAGGAAGATTTAACCATGTGACTACATCATCCACATCGAACGAATCAGGGGAGTATTTGTTTCACTCTTTCATTTTCCTTTACTTTACTTTCTTTCAATTGAACATTAGGGACAATGTTCAGCTTAAGTGTAAGGGGATGGTAATGAACATTCCTTAGAGATTACAATTGCGCTTGATTTTTGTCTTGTCAAATAGTAGATGTGTAATAAAAGTGAGATAAACACTTGTTAGGGTAATTTTAGCACCAAATTTAAATTTTTTTGCGACATGTAGGAGTGAAACTTTAGTCTTAATAAGCGTCTCATGGATAGGAGTTATATGACTAGCACAAATAAATCGTAATGCTCAAAAATTTCTACCCCAAATATGTGAGGTTCGCCCATAGATTTGATAGGAAAAGCCTTAGTGCATATGTGAGTACCGGTAACATTTAGATTCTAGAACTTGCGTTGGTGATTCATTCCAAGAATCTAAATCGTTCTAGATAGATAAAAGTTAGAAATGTGGTTGGACTATTATACCCTTGAAAATATAACACAAAACAAGCGTTGACCTCACCATTACGGGTCAAGGACGCAATCGGCCTCAAAAACTTGTGTTTTGGACTCACAACGATGATTTTCCCAACTTTGGGGCCCAGGCGATGTTTTTGGGAAAGTTTAGGGACCAACGGTGTATTTTTGTCTAAATCTTAGGTTAATTCTTACAATTAGATCAAACTAGATGGATGGTGAAAATTTGTCTCTTGATAAGCACCAAAATAAAAGTAAGTATTTGAATTTTTCTATGTAAACATATATATACGTGATCATTTGTAGATATGTATTACATACACTTTTAATATCACAAAAGGAAAAGATAATCATGATAATATGTAGAAACTATTGTTGGTATAAAATCACCTCCTTAAACATATATCAAAACAATATATTTTGCAAAAATAAACATTTCTAATTTACAAACCAGTTTGACACCTTATATATGAAACTATATTTGAATTAATTTGTAGAATTAGGATTAAATGAGAAATCTTTACTATGAGAAATTTTAAATTAAATGTGAGAAATGCATTTAATCACGTTGATTTAAAGTTTTGGGGCAATTTCATTCATATCCTTGCAAAATTCAAAAATTTCATATATATCCTTTTGATGCATTAAATGCATTGTACTTTATGCATCAAAAACTAGTAAAAATGATATATATGAAATTTTTAAAATTTTCAAGGATATACATGAAATTTTCCCTAAAGTTTTTATAAGTCTTTTTGTTCAATACAAACAAGTAATTCATAATAATCATTTTAGTGTAAATTCACTTAAATTTATACGCTGAGTCAAAACATTGACATTTAAATGATATTTTACAAAAATAATATGAGTCAAAACTTATATTTTCGAAACTTTGAATCATTTGTTTATAACCAACTAGAAAAACCTTTTCACTTAAACAAATTGTAAAAAAAATGAATCAAAGCTTCAAAATGTATTTTTCATGATTTCTCAAATTTCTCGCCAGAATTAAAGTCTCTTTAAAACTAGTTAAACCAAAACAAAATTTAAAATTTTAAGCTTCAAGGTACAAAATCATGAACTCAAAAACATATTTCTTGGATTCTCACAAAATAAAGTTATGGCCATGAAAGCAAAGATGTGATACTTCATTTTCAAATTATATTATTAATTAGTACTCCCTCCGTCTCATTTTATAAGTCAATGTTTGAAAAGTCAAAGTCTTTTTCTTCAAAGTTTGACCTTAATTATTTTTTTTCGTGTTATATAATACTTTATACAAAATATACAAATTGATTTGTGTTTTAAATGTATTTTCATTGGTGTATTTTTCATCAAGTATTATATAACATAAAAAAAAATAATTACAGTCAAACTCTGAAGAAAAAGACTTTGACTTTTTAAACATGGACTTATAAAATAAGACGGAGGGAGTAATATTTTTATTATTATTCCTTCACTTTCAAGACATTAACAGAACTCTCTCTCTCTCTCTCATATGTTAATGTCTTCTTCTCTTTAAACTCTTTTCTTACAAACCCATGTCCATTTTTGTCCCTGAAACACCAGGTACTTTCTCTCTCTCTTTTTATATATACATTCACATAATTTATATGTATCTAGATTTTTAGCATATTCACTGTTGTTACTTTTTTTATAGCTGTCTTTAATCTTTTTATTGGAATACAAAACATGTTATTGTGTCAAAAAAGACTGCTTGCATTCACATAGTTTTAATGGTAATATTTTTTATTTTTGTGGCATTTTATTAAAGTTGTGATTTTTAAGTCTTTTTATGATCTGGGGTGTGTTTATATATTTTTTATTTTATTTATATGTTTATGTGATGAATTTGTAGATCTTTATAAGGGTTTCAGATCTGGACATTTTATTATTAGATCTCTATTTGCAATAGTATGAATAGCTTTTTTTGGAATTTGATTGTCATATGTTGGATTTTGGATTTAATATCATATTGGGGCAATGTATGTTGGCTGTTCTTGAGATTGTTTGATTTTTGCCAAATTTGGGTTAGATCATAATGGAAATTGTTGTTTATTGATGTTTTTGTTATATTATATGAAATTAGCTTTTTGTGTTGTAGTACATTGTGTGTGTGTGTGTGTGTTTTTTTTTTGGTTGCAAACGAAAAGTACTTATTGCAAAAATAGCATAAATAGGAATATAGTGTGTGAATACTGAATATGATTGATTTTGGACAAATTGGGGAAATGTGTATGCTGAAAAAACTTATCTTGTTTGGTAGCTTTTGTCCAAAATCGCTTATTATTGCAATGTGTTCTGCGCCTTTTCGATATATGATCCGTATAATGGGAAGCAAACATTATGGTTCAAAGTGTCTTTTAAAAGGGGCGATGTTATTTTTTTTGAGCAAGTTGGGAAATTGTTTCTTGAAAATAATTAGATGTTTTCTTTTACTGTAAAAACAAAATTCTGCAACTTATGTGTCATTGTATTTACTATAATGTCCCGTGCTTTCCGTAGTGGCATGGAGGTGAGAATCCAAAAGTGAGGTCTCATGCTTGAACCTGGCATTTGCGATATATCTCTCCTGTGGTGGCAGCGGGACCGTGGTGGGGCCCGCGCTCAGGGGTGGAGCTTACCTTACCCTTATTTGAATTTATCATAACGAGACTGTTTCAGTTCTTTTTCTTGAGCATTTGATATGCAAGGTTTATAGTGGTTACTTTATATAATACAAAAGACTTGATGTTCTTTAATTTTTCACTCACATTCATATTTTCGGTTTCTTTTAGGTTTATTGTTGGCTTCAAATTCAGTTGTTTCCACTATGATCAAGCAATTCCTTGCAAAAATCCCACGCAAAACATCAAAGCCCGATGCAACAGATGCTGATAGTTCTTCAAGTAACAGTACAACTGATGTGGGAAACAGTGGCTTCCTCAACACTTATAATGCCATTTCAAGTCGATTAAACACAGTTAAGAAAATGTCTTCTTCAATTTTCCCAGCAAGTATTATGTCAGGAGGTGAAATGATTGATCCTCATGTACCTTTCAAAGATGTCCCAAGTTCCGATAAGCAAAGACTTTTAATCAGTAAACTAAATCTTTGCTCTAAATTATATGATTTTCATGACCAAAATCAAGCCTCAATGGAAAAAGACGTAAAGCGTCAAACTTTACTAGAAATTATCGATTTTCTTGCATCCGAATCTCCAAAATTTACAGAACCCACGATGTTTGCCATTTGCAATATGTGTGGGAACAATATATTTCGGGATTTTCCCCCAAAACGGTCTTCTCATCAGCCTCGTGGTGAAACAGAAGTCGATGAACCATCATTTGATCCTGCATGGTCACATCTACAACTTGTATATGAAATACTACTTCGATTTCTAAGTCAAGGCTCCCTTGATCCAAAAGTTGCTAAACAGTATATCAATCACTCTTTCATATTAAGATTACTTGATCTTTTTGATACTGAAGATCCTAGGGAAAGAGATTGTTTGAAATCGATTTTACATAGGGTTTATGGGAAGTTCATGGTTCACAGACCCTATATTCGGATGGTTGTTAGCAACATTATATACCGTTTTGTTTTTGAAACGGAGAAACATAATGGGATTGCTGAATTATTGGAGATTTTTGGTAGCGTGATCAGCGGATTTGCGTTGCCATTAAAGAAAGAACATAAGATGTTTTTACTAAGGGCACTTGTTCCATTACATAAACCGAAGTGTGTGGGCGTTTATCATCACCAGTTAACCTATTGTGTGGTTCAGTTCATAGAGAAAGAACCGAAACTATCGAGTGATGTTATTAAGGGTTTGTTAAGATTTTGGCCGGTTACAAGCAGCCAGAAGCAACTGATGTATTTAAGTGAGTTGGAAGAGTTGCTTGAAATGATTCACACGGATGAGTTTGAGAAGATTATGGTTCCATTGTTTCAGCGTATAGATTGCTGTCTTCGCAGTTCCCATTTCCAGGTAATTTTTTATGATTGTGTTATCTTTTTATTGGAATAAAAATGTACTTTTAGAAGCACCTGGCAATCTAGTGATGCCACTTTTTATATGCTATATGTTTGACTTTGAACTTTGCTTCGAAGGTCATGAGTTCAGGTCACAGATTCCTTTTTTCTTCAAATATTCAAGGAAAATACTGTATGCAAAGACTCCCTTCCTCAACAACAAATCCAAATGGCCATGACGGGCAGACTGGGTAACGGGTCTAAATGGGTCAGATTGGGCCAACCAACTAACACTTATGGAACATTAATTTTATTTATTTATTTTGTTAAGTTATTGACATATTTTTACTTTTTACAAAACAATACTAATAAAATAATAGTCTGAACTTCTAAAATTAGAAGGTTATACGCATTTGGCTGACTTTCAACCCGTTTGACCCACTCAACCTAGTTAACCCATTTCCTTTTTATCTACATCTTTTAGCTAATTCACTGGTTCAGTTAGATATAAAACTTAACCCAGCACGACCCATTTGTAAATACATTGTGAGAAGAGTTATATTGCTCTTTTAGAAACATTTATGGGTCTAATGCTCTTACAAACTCCGTATGCTTGAGTTTAAAATGTGATCTGAAGCTCACTTTTGCGAATCATTGCATAGACTCTTCTTAAAATTCAAGGGAAAGACTATAAAATTGCAACCCCAGTAAAGCTGAGGAGCCTGGGATTTGATCGAATTTAGGGGCCGTGGAAGGGTATTTAAGCTATTGAACTGTTTCTGTTAAACTTGTGAGTGGTCAAACAATATTCATGGGACATATGGAGTAGTATCTTATTCTGAGGCTAGTGTGACTATTACCTTTTTGCCTATGATCATTGTTTATATTTACAAGAATTCACAGTACCTAGTGTTTGTCACATAATTTTGCACTGCATAGCTGCTAAAGGTTGCAGCCATTATGTTTGAATGTGTCAATTGATGATGTGTTTATATTTTAAACCGGATATACCAAAAAATAAAACTAGCCAAAGTTGAACGGGTCAAATGGGTCGAAAGTCACCAAAGTGTATGTTTAATGCTTACAACCTCCTAAATCATATTTGAATCTAATTATTTGTATCAAGAGAATTTGGAAAAGAATAGTGGTCTAGGTTAATCCAACCGGGCATGACCCACCCAGTACGAAATGACCTGTTTCTGACCATTACCCAACCCACCATTTTCCACATCTAGTTTCGTCACTTAGTCGATCTTTGTTTGTATTCAGCAATTGAACCAGGGTATTTATATGCATATATTTCTCAATGGCTAAAGCTGATGTTTTAGAAGTGTATGTATGCAAGATATCTTGTCACTTGTGTTGTCATGAGTTATAACTTTTGGTTATAATATGTAGGTGGCTGAACGAGCACATTCCTTATGGAACAATGAACACATACTCCATCTTATTATGTGTAACCGCCACGTGATTATGCCTCTTGTCTTCTCATCTTTAGAACAGAACTCCCAAAATCATTGGAGCCGCACTGTGCTCAACCTTGCACAAAATATGATAAAAATGTTGAATGATGTGGACCATGAGTTGGTTCTTTCGTGCCAAGGGAGGTTAGAAGAGGACAAGTCAACATCAACTGTGGTGGCTGAGAGGCGGCGGTTGACATGGGAACGCCTTGAGAGCAGTGCTGATTTTCAACCTATCGTTGGAAATGTTTCGGTTTTGGACGAATCTGCAGCTTGTATTGTTTCTTGCTAGAATATTCATGCTCAAATCTCATGTTTTACTGCTGGTTAGAAAACTGGTCTTGCACTAGATTTCCTCTTGTTTTTTAGAAAGGGAGAGGAGTGATGGCGGGCACTCTTTTGTGGGTGCCTAGTTATTTATGAAGCTTATCGATGAAAATAAATATTTATCACTTGTTTGAACATGTTCTGTGTATGAATTTGGTCAGGGTGTGTCTCTAAATCACATCTATGTAAAACCACATGTGACGATTGCAATCCATTTATGTCCGAAAATTTCAGTTAAAGACAAAACGAGTTAAAAGGGTCGATTGAGTTAAACGTCTGACGTCTCACAAGTTTCCGATGTGTATTTGAATGCGTACGATGGACTAAATGTGTTATATGAGATCAATTATCTTAGTTTTGATAATATGGTTTTCATAACTACATTTAACACGAGAATCACACACGAACGGTTTACCAATTTAGTTGAACCAACTTTAATCAGTTACTAAAACGTACCGACATATGTATTTACCACATTTAAGCATTAGTTACTTAGCTATATGAATGAATGGCGGAGGTATTGCCTCTTGCTGAACAAAATGTGAGCTTCATCTTTCCCAAGTTTGTTGTCGGCAACCCATAAGTTGAAGTTAAGCCTAAGAAGCTTTTCCATGACTGAATATTCAAGGTAAGCGATCAGTGTTCCAACTCAGACTCAAGTTTAATTGTAATTGTAGCAACTCGCTTGGGGTGTCGAAGTGTCTTCCGATCCAGACAGTTGAACCATGACTTATGGAGAAAAATGTAGCCCCCGGTTAGGCTTGGGGCCTAGCTTTGAAGTGTTAGGCTTGGCGTAGCTTGCCTATGCCTAACACTGGGTTGTTGATTCGATTCATTAAACTCTTGTGGGCATATATAGATTATGTAAGCTTGAGCTAGTTATATGCTCACGTAGGTCAATCTTCAAAAGTGGTGAAGGCGATAGTCTAAGGTCGGGATTAAAGGATATGACCTAAAATAGGTGGCGGAAGACAGGGAGACATGTTACAATAAGGACTGCTGAGAATATCATAATTGCTCGTCTTTCAAGGGAGAAGACAGAGGGGGCAGGGCGGAGGCAGTCATAGACACCATAAGAAGGGGCTAAAAGAAAGTGGCACGAGCACAAAGGAGCACAAAGGCTACTCATATTGGGACTGGAGAAAGATCATAGGGAGACAAGGCGCGGAGAGAAGAGAGAGCAGTCATATGAGGTTGGAATATATTATGAGAACCACAAGTGTTTGCTCATTTCTTGTTGGATATTTTTCCTAACAAGTAGTCGGGAAAAGCTACGTGAATGTCAAAGTATCCAGAATGTTGGTTGTTATTCAAACTTGTCACTTCTCCGTTGATTGGGGTAGTGGATAAAGAGAAAATTTGCAGGTAAACAAGCAAAATCTGGTCATGTGGTAAAATCACGGGCTCATCAACAATGCTATGGGTCAATATAATCATGTGTTATGATTTATGAACTTGAAAGTGAAACTATTTTTTTCTAGAACGACATACAAATTTTAAAACACTTATACCACGTATCTCAGACTATCTCACAAATGTGTTCAACAAGACTTAACTCACAACCTCTTGGTCCTTGAGCCACTCACGTACCACTAGACCAAATAAAGGCCTTCGGATAAAAGATGAAACTATTACTCGTGTTGGATGCACCTGGTAAGATAACTTAAATCTGAGCATCATCAAAATGCACACAGATAAGAATTTTCTTCTAATTTGTTTTTGCGCTGTAGTTAATTAAGCAAAAAAATTTGTATTTACTATTCAGCTTGAATTCTCAAGTCCTGCCATCAACAATATCAATTTAACTGGGGCAACAAATAGCTTTTGGCCTGATGAAATTGTTTGCATAGTATATGCTGAATTTATCTCAGTTAAGTGAAACCTCAATTCACTGATAGAAACTTCCAAGTTAAGTGAAAGTGACTACTCACCTGAAGTGGAAAAGATGATTTGTAGATACGAGGAGCTTGTTTGTCAACTAGCCTATTGAGTATGTTTGGAACTACAAAATTAACCACAACGAACACATAATCGTTTAGCAAGCAATCTTGAAGGTTGATTCTAAAGTTACAATCTATCAAAAAGTATTCACCCGTGCCCATGCAAAGTGGACATGAACTCTTCTGCTTAAACCACTTCTTTATGCATTCATGATGGTAACAATGCTTGCATTTCAGTATACCGATCATCTCACCGCTTTTCTATTCCGAATGACAAATCACACATATATCTTCGACATATTCTTTGATTCTTTCCCTTCTTCATTAATCTCAACCAAATTCGTAAAAGCCTCTATAAGTTGGAAACAAAAACCGTTAGTAAGAATCGACTCATACCACAATGCAAGACACCTTACAGTCTCCATAGATTGTTGAGGATTTCATGCCCATCATTCAACAGTTGACCTGATTGATTAAATACTGTAGTAGTGACTACAGACTCGTTTTTCGCTTGGAACTCCATCCAATAAGCTGTACAATACTTATCATCAAAACAATAATATGCGTTTAATGAATTCATAGTCATAGATCGACAACTCTAGATCTGCATCCTTTGTAGAGATCTTGTTGTTGACCATTACTTCTTCTACATGATCACCTGGCAGTGCAATTATCATGATGTAACTCCCCGTATCTTGTAAATAAATCCCTCACGAATAAGAAGACATAGATGTTGATCGAATGATTATATCAAAGATAATAAATTCATGAACAGATCCCATACGAATAAGAAGACATACAATATAACAAATTAGTACTCCGTACACACCCCTTTCTTCACTGTGAGACGCAGGTTGGGCTATGGCTCACCCAAAAACTAATTTGGTGTTTCCTCACATAGATAACAAAACTGACCCATTTAAATTAAGGGTGGCAATTTTAGACACGAGAAACATGACCCAAGACCAACAAGAAAACAAACAAGTTTGAATCAAAAATAGGCCAACCCGCATAATTAGATTAATGAGCGGTTCAGGTTCGGGTTTGGTATAGTAGGTGTTCAACAAGTCAACCTGTTAACCCGTTTAACTATGTGACATCGGATTAGGTTCGTGTTCTTCATGTCTTGTCTCTATTTCAGTATGCGGAGTGTGTTGTTATAGTTATGTGTTATAGGAATGTTATAAGTCAAAAAATGACACGGTGGGTGCTATAACACACGCCTATAACATGCAGGATATCTGGTTCCCATAAAAGAATACCATAAATCAATAAAGTCGAGGGTAGAAATCTAAAAATTCAATAGTTAAAAGTGCTTAAAAAAATAAATTTACATGTTACTACAGACCAAAAAGTACACACTTTTATCTGCTCAGAAACAGTACAATACGAAAGGAAAAAAAAATGCTTTCAGGAATTCAAATTCACTGGAATATCAAACGGGGCAACTACTGGATTCCTAACAGTTTCATAAACAAACTGAATAAAAGCTGGTATCCAGAGGCCGATGCAAAAATGTTTAAGTAAAGGTTCATTAAGACGAGGCTTCCATATACGAAGAGCAATTATTTGAGGAATCACATAGTAATCTTGAAGATGAAGATTGGTGTACCAGAACACCTTAAATATTAATTCCACATAAACTTCTCTGGTGAAGGTAACTTCGGCTTGGTGTAGCCTGATCCAAACCTCAGTGACCCTAAGGAGAACATAACACGCGTAGCATATCAAGCTAACAGTTATAACCTTTTTCTCACTTGGAGGTGAGACACCTTGAGCACGAAGTACTTTTCGAGCTTTCAACACCACTACAAAAATTATACCCATTTGGAACATGGAAACTAGAACAAGAAATCTTGCAAAATAATCAAGATTTGTCAGATATCGTTTGTAGTTTTGAAGATCATAAGGGTAATTCTTGTAACCTTGAGTTTCAGATGACATGATCAGAATTTCTTCGCTATATATAATGGTTATACCATAGCCGAGGATCCAAAAACCTGGCATGAGAAGAGATATATAAGGAACTGGCTCACGAAATTTCTTCATGTTCTTAATTTGGTTGAATAGGTGTGAAATGAGCACCAAAAGAAGGAAAATTCGGAAATACCCTTCAAAGATTTTGCGAAAGACTACATTCTCTTCATGATTTGTGTCTTGCATCATGAAGGTATGCAAGTGTATTGGCTTGAAATAGTAATAATCGTCTTCTTTGTTTCTTTGGCTTACAATACTGATCTTCACACTTGGATTAACCAACCATCTTGTGTTTATAGGTGAGTACTCGATTGTGACTTCAATTCGACAATCTAGGCCTCTTTCAAGATCCACATGATCAAAGTCTACTTTCCTGCAGCCAATGAGATACAGCTTCCCTACACGTTGATCGTATACACCCTCCAGATACAACCTCGAGACATGTCTGTAGGATTCCTCTTTGACTTTTTTCGGTGCTTCTATAATCAAGAGGTTCATTGATATGTTATGAAGCTCATGGTTATACCCTCCATTGAAAAGGTTAGCATTCTGTTTAACTAAAGGACCTACTGACAGAACCTCAACTTTAACAAACGTCTCAGAGCTTGTAAAAGTGTCGATCTTTAAATCATCCCGGGGATGATTTGACATATTAAAAACCCCAAATTCCCTTTCCTCAACCAAAGGATACCGAAAGATTAATTCCTTGATATAACTTAACAATCGAGGAGGTTCTTGAATCTTTTCTTTAAATTGAATGGCTAAACCACTTTTTGTGTAGTTGTATGAAACATGAGTCCTACTGTACCAACCGCCATCCAGTAAAACATGGGAAAGCATCTCAAGTCCAATGAAAACAGGGTGAAAATAATTTGTTGCACTTTGCAAACTAAATATACTTCCAGAAACAAAACTTCTCTGCTTGCTAGAAAAAGACTTAGGAAAGTACAACATTACACCTGAGTCACATCTCACAAGTGTTGGACCGAGACAACCTATCATAGATAGTACTCCGGTTGAGGAATTCCATTTTCCTTTGACTGATAAAGTCAGCGTAGATAAACCAGTTCTGCGTCCTGCCGCATGTGGTTTTATAGTAAAAGGGTACATTCTCAACACTCCAGAAACCTTCTCTCCATGGCATGTGATTTTGTGGAAGATCACACGTAGAATCTCATTGTCTCGATCAACAATATGAATCTCGTTTCCAAGAAGAAAGGGACCAACTGTATCCTGGAACCAATTCTGACCACCGAGTTTCAAATTTGGCATAACCATATATTCCTCATGTTCAAAGTACTTGAGAATCCAGCACAGTTCAGAGTTGTTAAACTTGTTGACACCATCTTCTAAAATTGCATCTTTTAGTGGATTTTGATCAAAAGATTCTACAATGAGCTCATTGGGAATACTAATTTGGTCCTCTGGGGAGATACTCGAGTGGGAAGTTATCTGAACTTTATCAAAGTACTCAAAATCTTGGTTTTCATGTAAACTTGTCATTTCCCCTTGGATTCGGTAAGTGGATAAGGCAGGTGTTGTCAGGTACTTAAGAACAAGTAGAATCTGGTCATTTGGTAAGATCACAGGCTCTTCGTTATATGTTGTGTCTCTGGCAGAAAAAAACAATTCCATATATTCTTCTGAGAAACGGGTCGGAACTTTCTTAAATGGGAAAGTTGAATTACCCAATAAACAAATTAATCGCTCGCCACCATTCTCTTTTGTTTCAAGATAAAGACCTTCAAAGTTGACTTTAAGAGTGGACATACCAGGCATTTTATGAAACATTAGGTACGGTTCAGAAATTATTGTGCTATTTCTTGTTATACCGATAGACATAACGCCATTGATGCTAACTGTGTTTTTGGGCTGGTGAGGTGCACAAGTAACATTTTGAACCTCAAAGCTCACCACTTTCCATGGTGAGATATACGAAGATGTGGCATATGGCATATCACTATCATCAAAGGGCATCAAAGGGGCTCCATGAGAGTCCTGCTCCCAATCTCCATTGAAGAAAGAAAGCTCATTCTTAAGCTTAGAAGCCCTATCCTCATCAATCTCTAACTCAGAAGCTGAAGTTAAAAGATTGCTGCAATGGTTCTCGATTTCTGTCAATCGAGTGTAGTTATGAAGTGGTGAACGGTCAATAGGGAATGCAAAGTCATCATAAGACGCTGCATAGCCCAAAACGAGCAACTTTAGCAGGGTCCAAACACTTAGAAACTTAGTTCTCAGAGTAACCATTATAAAAGCAGAAATCTAACAATTGTGTGCTACCCGATTATTTACCACGGATCAGACTTCAAGCTCCTTACGTACAGTTTTCCTTTATTTCTTAAAAGATCAGAAGTTCAAGTACCAAGTGTCTTAATGATTAGCACACAGAACACTCGCAACGTACTTTAGGTTGAACTAATAAATCTTCAAAGATTGAAAGTGCATGAACAAGATTAACTGCAACTATGAGAGAAAGAAAGCGTTAATTAGACTTCTTGAATGTACAAGGTTGACCAGAATGAGGTATCATTAACTAACACAAAGGCAACAATATTTGAATCATAGTAACATGACTAAGCACATGCTCACGACATGCCTGGATGTCACACAGTTGACTAGCTCTTTTTGAGTTTTTTCTTTTAATTAATGGCCAAATTGTCAAAGAGGATGATTAAGCATGTCAAAGTCTTGCCAATTGGGTGTTCAGCTGGACCAAGTCAGTAATTAATTAATTAGTTTCATAATATTAATCCATCTGGCTAGGGGTGTTCAGTGTGACACCGAATAAATCGAAATATAAATCGGACCGAAATCGAATAAAACCGGACCGAAAATTTTAGTTGGTGTATAGTTTGGTTTAAAACCAAACTGAAGTATTTAATTGGTGTTTGGTTTAGTTTTAGGTTTGACAAATATAATCAAACCAAACCGAAAAAATCAAATATATATCTCACAAAAAAGTTTAAATTATATATATACAGATTTTATATATTTATCTTCCTAACAAAAATCCTAAAAATTTAAAATGTCTTATAAACTAACCACTCCTTAAATCAAGAATGCTTGAAGATTTTTGTTTTGTTGATGTACTTAAACACTTTGTGAGACATTTTGATTTGGTAATTTTATTTGAACTTTTAGGGTTTTATTTGTGACATTTAGAAGTTTACTTGAATTTGTTTTCTTGGTTTTAACTGAAACCAAACCGAATTCTAAATTGGTGTATGATTTGGTTTTATCCGTTTTATAATTGGTTTGGTTTTGGTTTTAACTTTTAGAATTTTCAAATCAATTAACCCAAATTGTAAAACCCATGAAACCGAAAACCAAACCGATGAACTGATGGGTTTTCTGTTCCCTAACTAGATTAACACGCAGCGCAAGAAGGGAACTAAACACCAAAGGATCAACTTAAAATAAATAAATAGATTAAATATGAAATAAGAAAATTACTAACATTTGAGAAAATCGAATTTCTCACACGCAGACCATGTTGGTCGAACTTGGAGCCAAGTATTCAACCGAGAGTACTTCTAATAGCTCACACCCACAAACCAAAGAGAAAATCTATTCGAACTCCTAAGGTCCCGATACACGAAAGACTCTTACAAGGAGTAGGAATAAGGAAGAAAGAAATGAGCAAACAAAACCAAGACACCACTTCTATTTATAACAAAAGGGAGGGGTTTGGGTTTACCCTTTGAAGCGATGTGGGATTCCTCCAAATATGTCACATGCTTCTTTATAATTAGCTTTGAGTTAAATTACCAACTTTGATAATTAACAAACCAGTTAATTACACATGTAATATTAATTCTAATTAATATTATCTCTCCTTTATTATTTCTCTTAACGGTTCACTGAGGGTGACACAAAAAAGATTCTACTTTTGTCGATAGCCTTACTAATTTAGTTACGAACTTGGACATTAATTCCAACATGAACACCCCTGCATCTGGCTCTAATAATAATAATAATAATAATAATAATAATAATAATAATAATAATAATAATAATAATAATAATAATAATAACTAGGCGAATTGAAACCGAAAAAACCGCCACATTTGACAAACCGATGGTGGTGGTTTTGAATTTTATAAAAACCGAATGTTTGGGGCGGTTTTTGGTTTCATAAGAAAAACCAAACCGAAAAAACCGCTCCGCCCCACCTTTATATATATTTTTATATAATTTTATCTATATAAAAAATTTGCAAGTTAATTTTAAATATTTGAGTATTATCTATCAAAAAATAGTGTTGTTTATTTTATATACATTCAAATTTGTTATATCTATAGATGTTATATCTTTGTTTTCGAACAGTAGTGTTCTTTGATAATGTTTTTGCAAACGAAAAGTGTAAAGCCGCAAAGACCATCATTTTACATTTTAGAAAATGTTTGGTTGTTTTGTACGTTTTTTCAAAGCTTTGGATTGTCGGATATTATGCAATTGTTGATATTTTTATGAATATTTTTGCTTGAAACTTGGAATCGTAAACTTTATATAAAATTAAAACTTGCTTGTTTTCAAGTAAGAAAAAACCGAACAAAAACCAAAACCGAACCGATTCAATGTAAAAAACCGAAAAACCGAAACCGAAAAAACCAAAACCAAACGGTTTGTAGTTTTCAAAAACCGAAATATACAGTTCGGTTTTTGGTTTTACCATAAAACCGCCCCACCCCCATGCTCACCCCTACATATTGTCACTGACATGAGTGATCAATGCCTGAAATTGGTCGAAAAAATAGCCCACGTACCGCTAGAAGTGAATTTTGGTCTAGTGGCATGTGGGTTACTCATTAACTAAGAGATTGCGGATATAAGTTTCGAGCTTGAATACTAATAGAGTAATGGTGCTCATTTGGTATGAGAAGCTCCTCAATCAAATGATTATTAAGTAATGATTAGAACATCTATACTATATAATAAACAAAGGTTTTGTACAAGTTCATTGAAGCAGCGTGCATTAAAAACTCAATTAATTCGGTGATGTGTCATACCATATATAGAGAGCATTATACAACTACACAAAGCATTCTTTTTTCTACACACCATTATACAAAGTCAATAATTTGTTGATGTATTATAGTAAAGTTACCTTCAATACACTCCTCTAATCAATAATCAGTTTCAATTTAGCACTTCCTTCTTCCCTACGTTTTGCTAATCATTAATCCATTCAAACATTGACATATTTGTTTTGATTTATGAGGTTCAACATATTAAAAAACAGCACGGATCTCGACTTTCGTTCTATGAATATGCCAGTGATTCTATGAATCAATTTAAGTCGAATATTTTTTCTAATTCTCGATCATTAATTTTTATAAATTTATTCCTTGATATTAGCATGATAATTTTCTGTTTGATTTTGCAGGTTCGATTCAATAGCTGCATCTAAACATTTGTAAGTAGTCTGATGTGTTAACTTTTTATAATTGTGTTATATCGATTTGCGTTTTCGATTTGTTTATTTAAATCTAGTTTTATATAGGATTTTGTGATGAAGAAGTCTAAAAAAAGTAATTGCGAAGAAAATGAAAAGCACACATTGTTGTTATTGAAGGTAAATTCCTTATAATTTGAATGACGGATTGGTTGTTTTGTTTATGGGTGTTTGATGCACAAAGGCTATTTGTTAATTTGTGTGTGTTTTGCTTGCCCACAAACTGTTTGATGAAATGTATGTAAGAACCAAATATGAATTGAAGTCGTCCACTTTAGTTTGTTGTTTTACATATCCAAGGTCGTGTAATTGCAATTAATATATCGATTATTTGTTCACATCATTGTTTGTTCTCCTTTTACTTCCTACTGAAAGAACACGAATGTAATATCATTAGTTCTCTTTATAATTTTTAAAAAGTTTTGATCGGTTGCTGTTACTTTGTTGATAATGATAATTTTGGTTGATTTATAGTTTGATAGAAGGACAACATATAAATTCACTTTGTTTGCAGCACATGGCCAACAAGAAACAGTTGCAATGGTAAGCCTCATTATATTGGCAGCACCATGATCTTTTGATTAGTTAATGTAGTGGATTTCAATACATGATACAATGTCATCTAAAGATTTTTATTGAGGTTTTGGCAAAAAAAAATAATACTTTATCGATAGTGAAAATTTCTACCTAATACAGTCATGATTGAAGTGCTTATGATATATATGCTCTATTGTGTATAAGTGGAACATCTACTTAGGTAACTTTTGAATGGGAAAGTATTTACCAATAGGGGCGTTTGGATAAAGCATCAAAATGGCTACTATATTCAGTTTGCTTCATTGTATGTTTAATTTCAGGCTTTTCTCATTAAGAGTAATATAATGCAGTTTTTTGGCTTTCGCCGGCCTGAAATTGAGGTAAAAAAACATTTGATTTATGAAAAAAATGTAAATGCTATTTTGTCACTATTGTTCTTGAAACCTGAATATATTAATGAGGTGCTTGCTTCCGTGTCACTTAATTGCTGCTAAACCAAACACCCCCTAACATCTAAGTTTTATCATATAAAAAATTAGTGAGGTGCTTGCTTCCCTGTAAAGCGTTTGACATGGTTATTAAGGATACTTCGGTTGAAACATGATCATGGCTTCGGGTAATCCATTAACAATTGTGAGCCTATTATAGCATTGACAAATTTTCTCTACTGATACACATTGTATTTGTTTTCCAAGGGACTACATTGAGCGGATTAATAATTTTATTCCTATCCAGAAGTGATTAGTATTGTTGGCATTAGAATCTAAGTTGGAACGTGGATGAGGGTACAAATGGACTCTTTTAACTTTTCCATGCCACATATCTGATAGTCTAACATGAGTGGAGGAAGGTACATATGTTTCTATCTTTGGTTTGCTTATTATCTTTTTCACATTTCGTCATGAATATATTACATGTGGTAAGGTTGACCAATTTACGTATATATGAGTCAATTTTGGTTACCTTAAATATCTAATAAACCAGATTTGTAAAATAAAAAACTGGGTGAGGAAGTAATGGGTCAATCCGCACAAAAGACACAATAGTAAGCATGCCCAAACACCCCTTATCTAAAGTTATTGCTTTTAGGGAAAAAGTGTCTAATTACATGTGATGTGAAACAGATGGAAGTAGTTGAGGCTGTAAAAGGAGCTGATGATGTAAATAGGCATGCACGACGTTGACATATTTTTTCCGAATAGAAGAGGATGATGAAGGCAAGATTTCTTTTATTTTGTTAATTGAACTGCAGTGAACAATGACATGCTACTTAAATGTCAATCCCATTAGATATCATTTATATGTTAACTTTTGAAATTGTTATTGTACTGTTTTCAGGAGAAATATGGAAAGGAGCTAAAAGACACAAGAGCGCGGGAACCCATGCATGCAGAACGGGAGATAATTTTAGACAAGGTGGTTCATCTACTTTTTCTAAGTTTGATACTACTTTCTTAATGTGATAGCGAAGCCTCTAAGGTTTTGGTGATCTATTTTTCACTATTAAAAGCATCAGGTATTGTCCATATCCATAAGCTGTTTAGGAAGGTAATATGTATGAGCTCTATCTGCTAAAATTTGAGTGGTCGTGTCTACTTCTATTAAATCGATTGTTGTGATGTTGTTACTATTGAACCATAATCGACATTTAACATCCCAGGGTTGCCTAAATCTTTATTTATTGAGGCAAGGCATATCAAAAGTAGTTGTTGAAGCAATTATTGCATGCCATCTTCACATAAGAATGATTAGCCTTTCATATATTTTTGGTTCTATTGCTTTGAAATTAGCTTACTATTTATAACTTTTGCTTACATAATTTGTTGTACCACCTTCTTCAAGTGTTTGCATTAGTATCCGTGAATTACCTAATGATAGTATCCTTTTGTCCAAATGAGTATAGAGTAGGGTTATTTGTTGTTTAAATTATGAACTAAGGTAGTAGCAGGACTATGATTTATTATTGTTTACCATCATATAAGTTTTCAAGATATTGTGATTAGTCAGTGTTAATTATGTCTAAATCAGTATTACTTTATTATCTTTAGTTCTCATTTGAACCAACATAAGCTCTTCTGCTTTATGGCGATGATGTATTAATTTACTATTTTCTTTGGTATTATTTTTAGGAACCTTCAAATAAAAGTTTGCATTATTTTTAAGAACTTTGGTATTATATAATGGAGAATTAGTTTCTACATATCACATCAGTCTTCCTTCTCTCAGTGTCCATTATTGGGTACATTAAGAAATTTAGCTTATAAAGCAGGATGCCCAAAGTGTATTTTTTATAGATTCGTTTTCCTATCAAGTGTTTAAAATATTGGTTATGATCTAATCATTCACTATATTTCTTGCAAGTTCAATATCACGCTCAAGTCGACTAATTGGTGACGGCTTTCTGCGGGTTAGACGGGTCAGTTTTAACAACATCCTTTTTTGAGTTATCATGCCAATGTCAATGCGGTTGCAATATATTTTATTCGGGCACTATTATTCGATTTAGTTAAGTTGTGTCGTGATAGAGTAACCCTACTCATCCTACAAGGTTACAAGCAAGTTGGTTAATCCCTTCCATTAGCAAGTTGGTTGGATTTGGGCTATGTTTTTACTCTTTTGCCTCAAACGGGTAACGAAATAGCATAAAAGGAAACAGGTCAAATAAGTTAAAATCGCATAATGTGTATTTTTTTTATGCATTGATCTCCTAATCATGTTATTCAAATAGTTAGATTGTTATGGAATGATGTGTTAATTGTAATTAAAATTGACAGTGAGTTAATCATAACGAAGCTAACTATATTTTACATGGCCTTAACTCCTTTCTTAAATTTCAGAATGATACCCTTTGTAGTATTGCTGACTTGCACCAGATGTAGCTTAATGATCTGAATGCATGTTCTTTAACAAATTTTATTCTATTCATATATGAGTGTTCCTCTACAATTGGACTGTGAAGTTGGAGATGCTCTAATAGACCCTTCTAATTTGTGATCAACACAGAATATACAATCTCCTATTTACAATAAATACCGATTATGATCTAATAATTCACTATATTTTTTGCAGCTTCAAGAATAGCAAGCTCAAGTTGACTAATTGGTAACGCTTTCTATGGGTTACACGGGTCAGTTTTAACATCCTTTTTTGAGTTATCATGGCAATGTCAATGCAAATGCACTATATTTAATTTAAGCACTGTTGTTTGACTTGCTATTAAGACAATAAAGTAGAACATAATTAGATTATAGAATTATAGATAAACATAAGCTCGCACACCTTCTACCATATCCCAACATCTTTATTATGCAGTTCTATGGTGCCAATACATCTTTGTTAAAAATTTTGACACTTTTTCAAAACGGGAGAAGTTATTAAAAGTTAAAGGATCAGTAAGGTTTGCAAAAAGAGGTAACAGTTGACTTTGGTTGCTAAAATGAATCAATCTACTTATTAAGCTATTAGTCTGTTAAGGAAAAGATAGCATAAAAAGATAACTGTTGAATCAAGGATGGGCCAACAAAAACATAGGAGTCTATAAAGGCTGAATTTTAAATTTCGTGTATTTCGAAGGCTTGGTAGATAGGCGCATAGTAGAACAAAATCCAAGCATTTAATCATGGTGGAGCATATGCTCGCACATAAGCTTTGTTTAATCTTCATGTATTCCATAGTTTGGAACTTCTTGAAGTTTGTAAAACCTTTTGTGAATTGCAGGCATAGTTGTATTAGCTTCTAAGCTTGGAAATTTGTTCATTATTGCATATGAAAAATAAATTTATGGTGTTTATTGATGGTTTTAATTTTCTATATTAGATGGTGGTTTATGTGTTATTTCTTCTTTGTATCTTGCACTTTTGTAATTTGAGAGCTGAGAAACTGTAAAATTGCATTGGATGTCTGTTATTTAAGAATTAAAATGATATAGGAAATGGCACATGCTGTTTAACATTAAAAAAATATATATATATTTTCTATTATTTTTTAGAAGCAAGTGAATTGAATCTGAGGGTGATAATGATAGAGGAGATGCTAAAGAGGGAAGAGTCAGATAAAGAGGATAATGTGTTTTTTTGACACTCAAGACTTTTCTATCATCATGCTCTTTTAAAAGTATTGGGTCTGACATGCGGTCATCGTCCTTTTCTTCCGATGATGAAGACTTTCTATATAACGATCCAGAAATTGATCCTTCCATTAAAGCAGTTGGTGCTAACTTCCCTCATATTGAGAGACAGAATAAGTTGCCTGGTCCTGTTGAAAAAGAGAAGGGAGTAAGCATGTGGTCAATGATCAAAGATAACATTAGAAATGATCTTACCAAAGTTTGTCTTCCTGTATACTTCAATGAACCTATATATTCTTTGCAAAAATATTGAACTCGAATACCTTGAACAAGCACCATATGAGATGAGAGAAAAATGATCAGTATGTTGTTTTTTTAACTGCACTCACATCAAATTTTTTGAGCACATTATATTGAAATAATTGCTCAATAGATTTATTCTGTTGGTTTACTTTTTGTGCGTCTCTCATCTTTAGAACTAATACAGAAGTGCAATTATCGTTTAACTTTCTCTTAAGTTACAATACTAACTAGAGCTATGTATCGCTCTAAAATCATGTGAAGATACTAATTAAAAAGACACTTTAGCAAACATAGCATTTAAAGACGATTACGGTAGTTCGGTAAACATGAACCTTATTATGCTATTTCTTTGCTCCATAAGATTCTAATTAAATGCGTCACATAACTTAAAAGTTGTGTCATATGGTCATCTCACAATTCTACACCAATTAAACCAATAAAAGATTAAACGTTGCTGATATACAAAGGAAGAAGTCTACATGTTGTTTATGGGTGTACAAGTTGGCTTCTCTGTTGAAGTTTACCATTTGAAAACGTATGAGGCATAAGCTAACTTACTTAGCACACATGGTTTCCAAAGTTGGCTTCAATAACGGCGTTTATAAAATGAATTCAAAGTGTCAGTAGCATAAAATTATATATTTTGGCACAAGAAATTAGCCTATGGTATTATTGACATTGAACTTGCTTATAGCTTATTGACTACCAAAAATAAATGGTTATGATCTCATGTTTTTAGCTTGACACATTCAAGTTGTAAATTGGTTATCACATTAGAATGGACATTGGCTATGGGATATGCGGTGTTTATGGAATGGACATTTACAATTAAATTGAATAGCGCTCACAAACGTTGTTTGCTATTCATGATCATCAAATTTGGAGACGACAACGCATGGATGTTTAATATTTTGATTGTACAAACTCAATTGATTATCGAATAATTGTTCATTTTAAAGAGAATGGGACTTCCAAAATTCCCTCCTACTACTTCAATTCACATCGTGACAAGTAAATATGAACTCAACTTTGCATTAAACATACGACTTTTGGTTTTCCAATATCCCTTTTTAAAGCCATTTCCATGAATCACAAATCAAAAAACGTTTTTTATACAATCTTTAAACAAAAACCTGCAACTAACTGATATTCATAAGTAATGTTTGGAAACAACAAGAGTATCAGATGTGTTTCTCAGATGGTTACCGACAAGGAAACAATCAAGAAGAAGAAACAGTCAAAGTAAGTAAACTTTCGAACACGTAAACATTTAAATTAGATTTGTTGCAGCAACTTCTGTATATGATTTAACTAATGCTTCTTCGATTTCAGGAAAACACGTTTTGAAGGAAAAGCTTCAATCATTAAAGAATCAAGTAAAGGTATGTATAACACTTATACATTCGTTTGAACAACAGTTGCGACTAATTTCAGCATTCAAGGATTAATCTGATATACATATTTTCAGTTTTATGCATTGATGATCGTCTATTATGTACAGGTAACGAACAAGATAAGGTTTTAAAATTTGAAAAACAAGGAAAATGGGATGTTAATGAGAGGTACGAGTGGTGGATGTCTGAAAAAAATAAAGTAGCAAACAAACAAAGTTTGCTTCAAATTGCTAAAGATGAGAAGGAATATGCTCTGTCCAAGGCGCGCATTGGTTTAGTTGAAGAGGATTTGACTGATGCGGCCTTTTACATTGACGGGGAGAGTTTTGATGCCCTTGATTACGAAAATGCATATTTAGCATTTGACCCAAAGAAATCTCCAAAATTTCATTATTAGCTTTTTATGACGTATACAGAAGTACTTGAAGGTCTATCATCACGACATGGATTAGGTTTTGAATCAATAGGCGCTCATACAAATCATTTTATATTCGAGACAATCAATTTTACAATCGACAACGCTTGAACGTTTGTTAGTATAATTGTAACAAACTAAATTGCTTATCGGATAATTGACGCATTGTGTAATTCT